>OY755175.1:14471189-14650632 GCA_963576735.1 Bedellia somnulentella | reverse complement strand
GGCCCTACAGCGGGGGCCCGCCGCCGCCCCCCGCGCACCCCGCTGGCGGTCCCGCCGTATCCCATGCCGCCGCCCACCAACAAAACAATCACTATGAGCGCGGTCCGCCACCGACCAATTTCACGGCGTTCGGATCCTACGCGCCCAAGAACAACAGAAATCCAGACGATAACCGACACGATTTTAATGGATATTATGGTGATCAGAACATGGGCCCTGGCAGGCCCTTCGATGACAATTTCTACCAGAACGGTGGAAATATGAATGGCAACATGGGATACGGAAACGACCGCCGGGGGAACCCACGACAACGTCGGTGAAAATTACCGAGGTTTGTTTTCTTCGAAGACACTCTGAATCACTAAAGTAACACTTTACACACGAACTATGGGAATTCACAAATACATCTGGGTTAACCAAATAGTTATGACCTACACATAACGTTGTACACACTTAAACAAATGTTGTAAAACAACTTATATCTCTGCAATAATATCAATTATATATTATCGTTATGTATGTCGGGAAGTAAACTTAATTATAGCACCCATTCTATTTTACGAGTTTCATAGATGTAATCACAATGTATTCTTAAGACAAAATTGTAAATAATAAACTAAAATGCTCTTCATATATCAGATGATATTTATCAATTTAGAACCTTAAGTAGCGACACAGTCTAGAGCAGGTTATATCATTTTCAATTTTCACATACTACACAATACCTTCAATGTATGTAAACTATGTACTATACATACGATTTTTCCACGATTACGTTTGTAAGTTTTTATAGGACGTGAATAATCAATTGTTTTGACTGATAATTATTATGTGATTAATTCTGCTCAGAGACTACGTGCTATTTGGAGAACGGGCAGTGCTCACGGCATTACCGATTTCTACCGGTAAATTAGTTAGGAAAACTTCTCTTATAGATTTACAGATTTCTTCACTTTATATTTATTGCTTTTTAAAGTTTATAATTAATTGTAAATTTTCATTTTACAGAAAATGGCCGCAATGGGGACTCTCGTCGACGCAGAAGAAGATAAATACATTTTAAGACACTGTTATTGTTTAAACACTTTGGAAACTGTTCTCAATAAGATCATATTGTGCTAATTTAATAAGCGATAAATGATATGATTTTACAAGTGTAGTAATAAGTATTTGACTTCGACAATCATTGTCCATTGTAATGACGCGATCTGTTTACTTGTGAGTAGTCGATTCCTTTTATTTCATTCCATAATTGTCTGCATACCCCGCTCTCGTTAGGTATACACAAATTTACCTATTGTATAACACTAATGTAAACATTATACAGCTAACTGTATTACAGGTTGTATTCTTAAACTTATATTTGTATGAATACTATAAATTAAATGAAATGGATCATCACATGAATTTGCTATTATTTAAATAAACAAAAACATTTTTTTTGCCTTGCTCTAAAAATATTGAAGAATTCTTTTCGTTCACTGGATACTATTTCACTCCTTAGCTCCCTAGAAAACCTACATGTCAAATGGCATCTTTCTACGGTACAGTCCCTAGTTTTGGCTGCACTGAAACACAGCTTCAGTAAAATAAAGTATAAACCTCTGGTGGTTCAAATTGAGGATTTATAGATGTGAGTTCATATTTCGGAATGATTAACTATAGTTCGATTAGGTAATCACGAATTGCCCCGTTTCCATCTAACGACTAGAACGTTAGGCTCAGGACCCTGATGTATCCGACACATTCAATTGCTAAAAAAAAATATAACAGACATGAGAGTATTAACTGAATAGAGCCAGAACCCGCGGAGTGTGTCTCGTCCGCACGGTTGCCAGGCGAGATTAAGTTTGAAGAATAACAAATTTAAACTTATTAACAGGGAATATTCTATTAACTGTTTCTTTTTAATACATTGATATTGAAGTAAAACACACGAGTTACGAACAAAGACTGACTTAATTTTATATCCACCCTCATATGACATTTCTATTTTGCAATCATCACAACGTCTCTCCTCATATTTTTCTTTTAACAAACAAAACTAATTGGTGTTACAATTTAACTTGACTGCAGAAGCATAGTAACTGTACTGTAACCGTTTAAGGTGCCGTTAGTCCAGCGAACAGAGTTTTTGAAACATTATAATGCGTATGTTTATAACAATATGGTTTTGAAAAAAATACATCAAAACCTTGAGGCTTTTCTGCTGTGAAATTGGCGATTCGAAACATGATTAATACAGTTTCGCTCGATAGAAAAAATCGCCAACATACCTCTAATTACACTCTTTAAAATGGTTTTATATTTTATTTATTTTACTTTCTTACATATAACTTGCATCATAATTTGAGTATTTGTATTTCTAATAATAATTGGCGATTAGTTTTCTTTTTTAATAAATTCAATAAAACAAATATTTTAAAAACATCGATATTCGCAGTCCTACTCGTGCCCGAGCGCCGCCCGCCGCCCGCTCAGTGCTCGGTGAGCTCGGCTGTCCCAAAAAGAAAAGCAGTATGGCACAGTAACCATTTTTTTCAGGAGAGCGAAAAAACATATTTTTGGTGAGCCACACAAAATTTAACAATAATCGACCAATATAAGTATTGGGTGTCATGGATACTATGATTGCGCATTTATTTGTATTTAAAAGAAGTAGATTAACTGATTCGTGCATGTTTTACGGCACTAAATAACTTAAAATTTGTTTTCATGATTTATTTAAATCTGGATTACCATATAAAAACACAGCAACGTACCTTGTTCTATTGTAATTTATGGTTATTTACTATAGCAGAAAATAAATAACCACTACAACATACATACATATACATACATATACTCACGGCTATAAATCCCTAGAAGGGGTAGCCAGAGCTAAGGAATCAAAAATTCCTGAGCTACTATTGGAAGTTGTGTGGGGAAAAGATGGTGAAATAAAGGTTGTTGGTGATGGGTCTCCAACCGCATCGCCCACCACTACAAAACACGGTAAATACCAAAATAATTGGAACTAAACTTTTTTAAATTGCGGTACGGTCAGCAACATAGTCACTTCACCCCATACCTTTGTATGCTAGAACTAACTGAAAATTTTTCAAAGGGTCTCCATTGAGTCGTGGTCACCTCTTCTTTTTTGGCCAATCAAATTAAGCATCGGGTTTCCACAATCTTGATTTTCTATTGACATTGCTACACAATATTTTTGAAGTCTTAGAAATCAGAAACTGATTGCTTTCTAGTAATTTTTGTTCAATATTACCGTAAACGGAATCATCACTCATATGAGTGTGACCGTTTGTTAGATAGCAGCAATATGCAGCAATCAAAATTATTCTACTCCGCTCCATTCTCATTAAAAACAGTAAATTACGCTTGCAAAAATAATTACATCCAGTAAAAACGTGCTCTAGCGCCGATGCGACGAACGGCGACAAGTAGCTACCGCATCCCCCGATGTACCTGTAGCCACCTCCAACGAATACCGTGCGGAATCCGTTTCGCGCCAAATAGAAATTTCGTGAAATTTAGGTTTAAATGTTGACGGGCATGTGCTTTACAGTTAAATTTGTGGGCATCATCATCGTTTTTCAAGCATAATCCCCATATAGGAAACCCAGCAAGTCTCATTCACAATTAATAAAAAACAGTAAGACTCGCGACTTACTCTGTTTAATTTTGGTAACTGTTCCTTGCTGCGTGTAGTTTTTGGGGATCGCTTTTTCACAAGTGGACTTGCTGTGTTTTTATTTTTTTATCTCGAAAACTAGAGCCTCTTTTGATGAACGGGTCTTTGCATCTTGTAGGGACTTGCTTTATTTGTAGAGTGATGTTGATACCTAGATTTTGAGCACCATGTGCCATACTGCTTTTCTTTTTGGGACAGCCGAGCTGCTTTAGGGGATGGACCTATGTCGCGCGCGCCTTGTGTAACAGATCTTACAATTTACGCGCGTGCGGCGCCGTTAGTGTGCGAGTGACCTATCTGTATACGATGCGCGTCAATGTAGGCGTTAGAGGGACCGTGCGTACGGTTAGCATTAGCAAATATAAAAGAATTCATTCAATTCATAGATTGCACTCATTTTTATATTTTATTGTTTAATTTATTAGGAATGGGAAAAAGAACAAACCGTTAAAGTAACTTCTAATTTCAATTAATAATATTAAACAGTTACAGGTGTAAACTGAAAATTATATACATACATATACTCACGGCCATAAAATAAATCCCTTAACGGGATAGCCAGAGCTTTGGAATGAAAAATTCCTTAACTACTTTTGGAAGTTGATTTGGGAAAAGATGGTAATAATATATGATTTCGGTGACGGTTCTCCAAGCACATCGCCCAAAAATCACTTAAAAAGCCCCTATACCCTTAGTCGCCTCTTACGATCACGGGTAGAAATGGGGTAGTGTTATTCTAAGCCGACACGACACGGCAAAAGTTATGAAATTATCACTGTAATAATTTTGTATAAACTGACTGGGGTAGACAAATTTATCGTATCATTACATTTTATATTGTAAACGGCCATGGTAGAAACTATTTTTGAAATTGATAACCTATGGTAAGCGATACAGTTTTCGTCACCCTGACTGTTATAACCACTCGTAAATATTTTAGAAAGAAAATGTAAATAATCATATACAAATGTCCGAACCCATACCATAGAAAATATTTGCGAGTGGCTAAAACTGTCCAGTTGACAATAACTGTATTGCTTACCCTACTGTATGTTTTTAAAACGCGCGCACTGCGTCGCGTCGGGGAGACGGCCGCTCGATCGGCGCGCAGGCGCTTCCCCGCGCCCGCGGGGGCCGCACCCCCTGAGATGATATTTTTCGCTGAACCAACGGTGCCTTAACATTTTACATTTGATTTTGTTATTGAGACAATATAACATTCTATATTATCTTACCCTTTAAAAAAAATTAGAACATGGGTACCAGTCCAGTTTATAAGCTTTGAACATAACTTAATTTATTTAAACATTTACTTAAAAAAAGTATTATTTATTATTCTTAATTTTTAAAACAGCTTCACAAGCAGCTTTCCTTACAGGTGGGGGTCATAGATAACCCCCTATAGATTCCGCTTACAGGGCACTCGATATCGGCAACACGTTCGACTAATTGGCCTAGACCTCGCATTTATAACATACCCTTTTTATATTATAAATCGTTAAAGGACATCAAACTAAACAACTTTGCCCATGGAATGCCTATCTTAAATATTGTAATTTTCAAAAAATAATAATAATTAAAAATTGTCGTACCTAGTTCAAACTGAGAATGTATAGAATGAGATTCCTTGCTTCAGTGAAAATAAGAAATTAAAAAAAAACATTTGATCTATGCTTTTCGCTCTGTAAACAAAAATATAACTTCTTTCGGTATTTTCGAGTTGTATTGATCGTCGTTGAAAAATAATATCATGAAAATAAACCGGTAAGCGAGCGATTGAACTGGAAAATACAGAAAGAAGTTATGTTTTTGTTTACAGAGCAAAAAGCATATCAGATGTTTTTTTTTTCATTTCTTATTTTCACTGAAGCAAGGAATCTCATTCTATACATTCTCAGTTTGAACTAGGTACGACAATTTTTAATTATATTTTTTTTTTGAAAATTACAATATTTTAGATAGGCATTCCATGGGCAAAGTTGTTTAGTTTGATGTCCTTCATCGATTTATGATATAAAAAGGGTATGTTATAAAAGCGATTTTTAGGTGTAAGGTGTCAAAAAATAGAAGAAGTATTGTGCGTGTCAAGCGGTCGTCTTAAGGTCATATTTCACGTCGGTGCAGAGAAAATATGTTTGTCTCTTTTTAGCGCTTGCTATGAAATGTGCTATCTCGCTTACATTTCAAATATATTTTTTGGTGTGTTGTTTGGATATATTTCTAGTGGTGTGCGTGCGTACAACTGCCGCAATCAGTGCCACTCGTAAGCGCGGGTTTCCTTGTATAAAACATATCTAGGTATTTAGTACATCTATGTTCTACGACCCATTAATAATTGAGCCGGACTGCCTACACCATCACGAGGTGATGCACGATAATTGAGAAGTGCTAAATAAAATCTGTTTTAGTCAATTGACATTTCCTTAATAACTCTTTAACCGTTCTCACAGCACGTTCACTGCGGCCATTTGATTGAGGATAATACGGTGAGGATGTCTGATGAGTAATGCCCCAATACTTAACGAATTCACTAAATTCTTTATACGCGTAAGCGGGTCCATTGTCTGTGACTAATTCCATAGGTATGCCATGTCGAGCAAATTGGTCTTTCATCGCTAGTACTACGTTCCTCGTATTAATAAAGGGGAGACCTCAATAAAGTTCGAAAGGTAGTCAACTAAAATTAAATAATATTTCTTTTGAAATTCGAATATGTCTGATCCCACTTTAGCCCATGGAATATTAGGTATAGCGAATGAAGTCATAGGCTCGCGCTGCGGTTTCGCCTGAGATTGCCTGCATACAGAACAGTTACGCACCGCGACATCCCCGGCCAGAACATCACATCTCTGGCTCGTCGCTTGCACCGCTCGATACGCAGTTGGCCTTCATGTACGCGTGAAACCATTTCGTTTCTTAAACTTCTGGGTATATACACCAGGTTATCCTTAAATAATAAGTACACCATTCGTGTATTGCATAATATGCCTTAAATCCCAGTGATTTCTAACTAACTCGTTTACTAAATATTTCTCTACGGGCCACCCATTTAATAAATACTTTAAATACTTAATTAATAATTGACAAGCATTATCCTTCATAGTGTGTGTCCTTACGAGATCTAACTTTCATCACTAAATCTAACCGAGTATAATAAATAACAAGTTTGTTCTGCCACTTCCTTAGAAATATTTTCGTCTACTAGTTCAATCATTGGGGTGCGCGACAGAGTATCCGCGAGAAACGTATATTTACCCGGTTTATATATAACATTTACATCGTAATTTTGTATGCTTAACATCATACGTTGTAGCCTGGCTGGTACGGCATCTAATGGTTTTTTAAACAAGCTTTCTAGTGGCTTATGATCAGTTTCTATTGTAATATCGTTTTTTCCATACACATATTGATGAAACCGTTCGAGTGCATAAACAATAGCCAACATTTCTTTCTCAATTTGTGCATATCTCTGCTGAGCCCCTGTCATTGTCGCTGACGCGTATTCTACCGGGCGCCCTTCCTGCAGGAGCACCGCGCCTACCGCATGCGAACTTGCATCCACCGTGAGGAGGACTGGCTTATCCACCGCAAATATCGCCAATACGGGAGCACTACATAATTCTTATTTCATTGTTTTAATTACCTTTTCGTGAGAAGCATCCCACGTCCACTCAGTATATAACTAGTGTGTGAAATAGGTACTAACGGTTGCCCTCAGAATCAAACTTAAATTTTCCCTTTTTTATGAATAAATACTTAAATTTAATAACGATGATTATTAGACACCGAAGCAGATAATATAAATAAAAAATCCCACCAAAAACATTAAATGTAAAAAAATGCCAAGTCTCTCGATGCAGTCTTTCCATCGTAAAAAGTTTTGAGATCTCATAGAAGCCAAGTCCTATTCAAAATATTTCGTAGTTATAAATCAACATTTAGTAATTGTATCAATAGTTTTCTTTATATTATAATTATAGTGACTTGGCAATGAGCACAAGAAGAAACAAATAAAACGGCGTATTTGGAGGAGTTGAAAGTTACACACACCGCATGCGTAAACATTAATATCACAAAATTAATTTTCTTTTGGTTTATCCGTGTCGTCCCAACCGAATTTCGGCAACGGCAGTCAGTCTTAGTGCACTCTCGATTCATTTACTTTCATAAAGCGATGGCCCGTAAGGTATTCTTAATTATTGTATTGGAGCATGTAGTCGGTAGTGACCATCATGATTCAAACATAACAAATAATCTGATCACTGGTCTCGTCAGTAACATTTGCATATAATTCCAGGCAGCAAGCAGCTTTTAATTTGTGCTCATTGCCAAGTCACTATAATTATAATGTAAAGAAAACTATTGATACAATTACTAAATGTTGATTTATAACTACGAAATATTTTGAATAGGACTTGGCTTCTATGAGATCTCAAAACTTTTTACGATGGAAAGACTGCATCGAGAGACTTGGCATTTTTTTACATTTAATGTTTTTGGTGGGATCTCATTTATTTTTTGTAAGTGTATTTCTTTCTTTTACTTTTAGGTGACCTCACAATTTCTTGGACGTCAGCTACTGCTTTGCTTAGAACCCATTCTCTATCTCTATCTCTTTTGTTTCTTCTCTGAGGCTTCGTTACTTCTAAGGTAGACAAGTCTGGGCGATATATACTTCGGAGTCGATTATATTCAGCTATTGCTGTCTTCTGAGCTTTGATACTACTAAAATTCACATTTATTTAATGTAATCCACCCAAACTAGTCACTCTTGAAAGGGCCACGTATGCTTGTTTGACGACTGAAAACTCCCATACATGCTGTATGACAACGAATGAAATAAACACGACCCATCTCCAGGAATAGAGATGACTCTGTGTGGACAAAGGTCGCCATTTATGTACAATATTTCACGTTCCATTACACTATATTTACAACTAGTGGATCGTCCCAGCTTCGCACGGGTAGCGTTGTTTTTTTAAATATCTGAGGTTTCTTACTTCAGTCACTGCTCAAGCATTGTGAAATTCAGCGCAATGTTTTCAATTTATTAAATTTATAGCACTCCCTAAACAGTGTAGTCTGGTGATTTTGAATGCGCTTTAATGAACGGTTTAGTTTTTCCGTTTAATAGCAAATTTTGGAATAAAACGCTATGAAGTTTTTATAACAATCTAAAAAATAAATCATTACGTGTTGTAGGATGCAACTACTGGCGCCATCTAGTATTTTATAAGTAAATTAGTAACGATTCGGTTTTGGTCACGGGCGCGATGGCTTATTTTATGTATAATTTCGGTGTTTCTCTACCGATTTCAATGATTCTTTTTTTATTGAATAGGTAATAATGTTACCTTATTTAAATTAGGGATGAGTGAGAGGTTTACAAACGTAAGAGTAAACAAATATAATCAGAATGTTCCGAACTGCTAAGCTATCAGGAATTACACGTGTTTTTGTGAGTCAACCGTAAAAGATAGACATAAACTGTAGAGGATTTTTTTTTAGATAATTTTATGAAGAATATTTCCGTGATACATGATTTCTATGTAAGTTTAACTATTAAGGCTGCACACGCGTCGGAAGCTTAAAAAATGGAGTAACTTCTCCCGTTTTCCCAAAATTTCCCGAAATTCCCCTTTACTACTCTGCTGGAAAGTATACAAAAACCTGCCCAGGAGTATGGAGAATAATTGTACCAAGTTTCGTTAAAATCCGTCGAGTAGTTTTTGTTTCCATAAGGAACATACAAACCGACAGACAGACAGACAGACAGACAAAAATTTTACTGATTGCATTTTTGTCATCAGTATCGATCCCTAATCACCACCTAATAGTTATTTTGAAAATATATTTCATGTACAGAATTGACCTCTGTACAGATTTATTATAAGTATAGATTACTTCTATAACAATAGGGCTTAAACTTATATACATATGCAAACTAAATAGAACTAAACTAACTAACAAATAACTAACTAAATAAATACATATCTACTAACTTACAAACTTTAACTAAACTAAACTAAATAACACGTAAAGTTCTCCGAATATCAATTATCACTACAATATTTTTTAGTTTCGAAATAGGTTTTCATAGACAGATGGGGCGCTATCAAATGAAAATTATCGAATTATTTTGAAGTACTACTTACACTGCGCTTTGTAACGAAACCATAGCGCGATTCAGACAGGTACAACGCCATCTATTGAGCGCGCATACAATATTTATCGCAATACAATGGAGTTTTAGCTTTAATTTAATGAACTTTATGTATTAATTTGTATTAATGATAGTCTATGTATTACATTTATATTATTCTTTTCTATTCTATGTATGTATTCATCCAATTGAATAGGTACTTGAACAACGAACAAAGTTAACAATGCAGTCAAAATCCATACATAATGTTCTTGCCAAACCGCAAATATAAAATTGTTTTCAATGGCATATAATTTTTTAATGTTTTTATAATTTTTCCTTTATATGTGGCTAATGACCTATCTTGGTGCAAAATTTGAAGTTTCTAAGTCTGCTAGAAGTACCTTAGATTTTTGATGATCTGTCAGTGAGTCAGTGAGTGACAAAATGGTGTAACTTTGATCGACCGTAACTCCTAAACTATTAATTCATTTGGCGTGTAATTTCGAACTTAAGCTTGTTCTAATGCCTACTATTATTCACCGAAAACCTAAACTCCTAGCTTTGTCCACGTCGAAGATATAGGGGGGGCGAAACAGCCGCGAACCGCTTCGAGAAAAGATGGTACGGCCGTGCCCGTTTTGCTCGAGACTTGGCAGGGGCACTGCCGTGCCCCCAGATAATTATTAAATCTCCTTATAACATCGGTAATTTTTCATGTTTTTCAACTTGATAGATTATTTTTTTTAGTGGATAGAATTATCGATGACTCAACCTATCACATCGGTGCTTAACCCTCTCATCATCAACCAATAGACGTCTACTGCTGGACATAGGCCTCCCCAAAGGTCCTGTCTCCAACGATCGGTCCTGTTTTGCCCTCATCCATCGCCTTCCCGCAACTTTGACCAAGTCGTCGGTCCACCTTGTGGGAGGCCTACCCACAGCGCCTCCTCACCTAGCCCTCTCATAAAGGTGTAATTAAAATATCATATCGGTAGCAATTAAAACTCATTATCTCCTTAGTTTAAGTTCATATTGAGACGTAAATTAGTTTAGCTATATAAATTACCCATAAAAATATACACAAGAATTCAACTTACTACTTTATGATTTTGAACATAATAAGTGAAATTTAATAATATAATGCCATCTCTTTTAAGGGAAGGGCTGGTTTCTCTTGGTTCTGGATGTGAATAATATTTCCTTCTCTTTATTAGCAACTACAATGTCTATAATACATTGAAATGTTTTAAGTCTTTGTTCGCAATCTGGTTGCAGTAAGAGCATAATACTTCCTCTTGATGTGCAACTGGTTGCTTATGAAGAGTAAAAACTTCTTAAGCGCAATACACACTGAGCCCTTCGGGCCGATGACATTGCCCGGCGGCCAGTGTTGAAAGAATTAAGTCTAGCCTATGTATAAAACTAGACCGCCGACATATGACGGTAGCCCGGCCCGGCCGCCGGCGGGCTCAGTGTGTATTGCGCTTTATGCACAGCTGGTTGTGAATTCAGACGGATCCGTGAAAAACACTAACTACGACTCTGAACTGCCGCTCTGTCCGAAAATGAGGAGTTTTTTTCTAGTTCTTGTGGTCGCAACGCAGCAAATGTTCGGACATTGCGCACTATCATTATTATTGGGTCAGATAGAGCGACGGGGGCGTATACCCGAAGGTCGCGGGTTCGAACCCCGCCAGTGTCGAAATTTTTCTTTCCTTTAATAACATCTTTTATTTATGAGTAATAATCCCCACATGAGGAATTCATGTCAAAAAACATTAAATTATGTGATAGTTAGCCGTTTCCAACATTTGCATTCTATCTGAAAAGGTAGACAAGTGGCCGTCCGAATTAGTTAAAATTCGGAGGTAGGAAACGCAAACACTACTTGAACGTGTAAAAAAGAAACAAAGGATAGAGAAATGTCGCGCTGGATGCCAACTGACACTGTAGCTTAGTTGGCAGAGCGACGGGGGCGTATACCCGAAGGTCGCGGGTTCGAACCCCGCCAGTGTCGAAATTTTTCTTTCCTTTAATAACATCTTTTATTTATGAGTAATAATCCCCACATGAGGAATTCATGTCAAAAAACATTAAATTACAGATAGACCGATTTAAATATCGTTTCCCTTTCAGTATTTGATTGAAGGATTCGGTATGCAAAGTTTTTTTTTGTATTTATTAAATATTTTTATTCGATAGTAAACACGAAAATAAAAGACTAATTTGAATATTTTCTATTTAAAATGAGTAATTGTAAAGTTATGATTTTTTAAAGATTGTTCAACTTTTGTACTTAATGACGTCATCGATCGATAAAATCACGTAGCGACATGCAAATGAAGCGAAATGTTTTTATAAAAATGTTGCTGATTGCAAAACATATCACGAATTTACATACATACATAACATACACTCACGCCATTAATTCCCATTGGGGTAGGCAGAGACTATCGATCGCCACTTCGTACGATCCTGACAAACCTCTCTAGCTTCGTTTACATCCATCAATCTTTTCATACATGCTCTTTTATTCTTCATACTTCGGACGCCAGCCTTTTTGAGCACACTCTCAATTTGGTCCAAGTGTGTTCTCCGTGGTCGTCCTCTACTAACATTACCATCCACACTAGCTCTATAGATCCCTTTTACCAATTTTCTATCATCCATCCTCTCTATGTGCCCAAACCATCTCAACATTCCTTTTTCTATCTTTCTTACAATATCATCTTTCACACCACACTTTTCACGAATAACGCTATTTCTCCCTCGGTCACACAATCTAACATTACAAATTTTTCTGAGGGACCTCATCTCTACTGCATTCACTCTGCTCTCATGCTTCTTCTGCCACACCCAACATTCGCTTCCATACATAAGCGTAGGAACAAGAACAGCATCATGCACAGCCATTCGGGCCTTTTCAGACACCGATTGACTGGTCATTAGGCTATTCATTGCTCCATTTACCGCATTACCCTTTTTCACTCTTCTTTCAATGTCTTCATCACATTTTCCATTTTTCAGTCACGAATTTGTGATGTCAAATGAAATTATTACAATATTTTAATAAACATACATACATACATACATATTCTCACGCCGTTAGTTCCCATTTGGAGTAGGCAGAGACTATCGATCGCCACTTTGTACGATCCTGGCAAACCTCTCTGGCTTCGTTTACATCCATCAATCTTTTCATACATGCTCTTTTATTCTTCATACTGCGGACACCTGCCTTTTTGAGCACATTATTATATAAACAAACCTATGATTTTCGATATTAACTGCAAAAAACTGCAAAGTCTTTGAAATAACATTGAAGGTCAAAAACTGTTACAGTTTTTTGATAAAATAACAGTCATCTTAGCTTCAATTGATATAATTTCAAGAAAATATTGTTTACATACATACATACATATACTCACGGCTATAAATCCCTAGAAGGGGTAGCCAGAGCCAAGGAATTAGAAATTTCTCAGCCACTTTTGGAAAATTGTGTGGGGAAAAGATGGTAAAATAAAGGTTGTTGGTGATGGGTCTCCAACCGCATCGTCCAAAAATCCCTTAAAAGCCCCCCCATAACGTTAGTCGCCTCTTACGTACACCCACCGGAAGAAATGGGGTAGCGCTATTCTAAGCCGGCACTACACAGCATATTGTTTATAACCATAATATCTCGAAATGGTTTTGTAATCAGCATCACTTTAGTAAAACTTTGCATACCGAATTGGGTGGGGTGCTATATTGATATCTATTCCATCATTTTGATCCGTTATAGTTTCGACCTTCGAGTTGTTTGTTGTCATGGTTGCAAAACTATTATTTTGTATAGTGTTTTTTGATTGAATATTGAAATTCGTAATAGGTACTTAGTTTTCGATAATTTTATGGAATAAGTAATATAAATTACGAGTATGAGTTATTGTGTGGATTTAGTGTCTGAAGATTCTTTCTATGAAAACATAACACTCGGAGTCACAAAACTTCTTGGTATATTTTTTCATATTGTTTGGTTGAAGTTATGCTTATAATGTGGAAATTTGTGGTTTAAGTTTCGGTCGGTAGAGCAATAGTTGACCCGCGCAACTTCGTCTGTGTTACATGACCTAGTTTCTATAGTTGAGGCGTGATCGAGTTGTACTTGTGAAATTTTTACCAGTTCAAAAACTTCGTATCGATTATCTTTACATATATATATATATATATATATATATATATATATATATATATATATATATATATATATATATATATCTATATATCACGGCTATAAATCCCTAGAAGGGGTAGTCAGAGCATCGGAATAAGGACTTCCTCTGTCACTTTTGGAAATTGAGTAAGGAAAAGATTTTAATGTAAGGGCGGTTGGTGATGGGTCTCCAACCGTATCGCCCAACTAGTGCTATTTTAAGCTGAAACTAAAGACACAATATATCTCCTCTAGTTTTAGATTAACCGGGGAGGCCCAATTGCGTGGTGTTCACTGAAAATTCTCTTGTAGCTCATCGTTCAGGCCATGTAAATCCCCCGTAGGGTTGGCAGAGGTACTAAGACTTCTGAATATCACGTGACAGTTTGGCAGCTGGTATTCAGAATAGCTACGCTGTGCTTGGTATCACGTGATATGAAACAAGCTTGTCGCCGATATGTCCATTTAGCTATGTGGGCTTTTTCATGATGTCAAGGTTGATTCAAGATACATTTATAACATAGCCTGATCCTTTTTTTCAAGTCGGTTAAAATAGTGTTGTGTGTAAGAATATGCATATTTATTGGTATACCTACATAGTACTTTCTTAAGAAACTGCTTATACACATGGTCTAATAGCCAAGCATGACCTTTCACATTTGTATAATAATGTGAAGGGTAATAAACTGTATACTTTTGATGGTAAATTTTTATTATACGAAAACTATTTAACGTATACGAAATATCATAATTTAAGAAATTCTGACTTTGATTACTAATTTGCCAAATAATCGCGTTAACAACATCTATGTAAGTTAATTAAGAAAAATCAGACTGTTTTTTTATTAACTTACATTTTTTAAGTCACCAGTCTTTTAATAATGCAATGAAATAAGAAATGAACATATTTATTTATGTTTTCAAGTAGCTACGTTAATATTTTCTTTGAAGTCCACGAAATTATGCCTCCTTGGTACTTATCTAAAATATAGGGATAATCCCTATTAGTGATGTAACGAATATTCGCATTCGCATTCGCATTCGCGAATATTCGCCTGATTTTCTATATTCGCATTCGCATTCGCATTCGTGAATATCTTTTGAATAAATTGCGAATATGAAATTGCAGAAACATAGAATGTTATGACAATATTAGGTAAATTTAAATGAAACAAAATAGTATTAATACTTATATTTTCTTTTTAATTGTAAAACGTTCGAACTTAACATCTTTTTCGTTTTATAATTTACCTTTTTTGTGTTTATAAATCACAGTTCTTATGACATTACAAAACAAATAGTACTGTGTTCATGTTTAGGCAGTCTTATTAAGTAGGTACGTAAAGTAGTGCTTTGATCAGTCTTCGTCTTGCCTACACATTTAAACTTAAAAATAAAATAAACTGAATTTTCTACATGTTTTGCTTTATAAGATTTTGTCCTAAGAAAAAAAAATCAAATCTTTTATTTTCTTTTTAAAAACTAAACAACATACACTTAACCGCAGCTTACTTAGCCGCAGTAGCGCTGCGCGCGCCCTGCGCCCTACTTTGAATCATAGACAAACGGCGCCAAATTTGAAACCTGTATATTCGCATTCGCATCCGCATTCGCGAATGTCAACAACAGATATTCGCATTCGCATTCGTATTCGCGAATGCTTAAAAACTGACATTCGTTACATCTCTAATCCCTATACAGTGGTAAAAAAAATGTTTTATAGTTTCTGTGTTTTGACTGTACACTTGAAATGAAATTGGTATTGTATTTGAACGGGTAATTTCCGCAAGTCGAGATCTACTGTGCGCCTGTTTTGCGTGAATTGAAATTGGTTGTGTCATTCATTGGAGACAATACAACTGGTAGAATGGTTGGTCGTGTCATTGCCAGTGAAAAAGTTTATCTGCTTTACGGTATACCTTGATAAGTCTTGTCACCTTTGATCCTGGCTAACAGGAGTGAGTGGGGAAGGGGTGATATAACAGATCCATAAACATTTTAACAGATGTGTATTCATTAACATTTAATTAATTATAGTTAACAAAACAATATTAATAAGAGTTGGCTTTGTGTTTCGGTAAAAAGATAAAACCATCTGGTACTGGTCCCAATAGCATTTCGCTTATTTTTATCCAATCTGAACAATTTCCTGAAGCCATCAATGTTTCCATATCATCTCTGCCAAAGTAAGCTGGAGGCCTTTCATTGATTCTCTGAGGTGGTCTTTCTAGCAAGCCAACAGGAACATATCTATATAAAAATGATAACCATTCCAGAAGGAACTTTCTTGTGTTCTCAACGCCTTGAGTGTCAGACCCCCAATGCTCTAAACCATACTTGGTGTATTCCTTAAGAATGTCAAACCTTTCACTACTACTGATATCCCACAGCCTTTGTTCTTTGATTTCTGTACTAATCCATGGTTTGATCAAAGCTCCTCTGCCTATCATTACTCCCTGGATAGAGGGTGCTAAGTGACGTTTTTCTAAATAGTCCTCATAACTGAGAATATCTCCATTACCAAATAGCGGACATGGAGCAGCAGCTTGAGCACATTGTTCTATATATTCCCAATCAGCTGATCTTGTATACCTTGCTTCTCTTGATCGCCCATGCAAAGTTATCAATGATGCACCCCATTCAGCTAATTTTGGGACAATAGTATGGGCAATCTTTTTATCTTGGTACACTCCTGTTCTGATTTTGACTGTAAATGGTTTACTTAGAACTGCTGCAGCACTTTTCACAGATGTTTCGAGAGATGGCAAACGATGCATCATTCCTGAACCTCCACCTTTTTTGTATACCAAATCAATAGGACATCCCATATTTAAGTCAACAAAATCAACATCAGCATTTTCCTCTAACAGTTGTGCTACTTTAGCAATTGCATATGGGTTATTCCCACAAATTTGTACTCCAAACAAGTCTTCCTTTTCATGACGTTTTATCAAAGCCCACTCCTGTTTCATACCTTTCAGTAAGGATTCACATAATGCCATCTCCCCACATGTAATATCAGCTCCAAAATTTTTGCATATTCGTCTGAAAGGCAAATTCCCTACTGTTGTAAGTGGGGCAATGTAGAGTTTATTTTTCCAGTCTATTGTTTTTTTTTCTTTGGGTAGCAGCTTTATAATGTCTTCATCAGTTATTGCTCCACTATTCGTTTTATTAGCTTCTACCATATTTGTGTTCAAATCATTTTCAATGGTTGATAGGTTAGGAGCCTGTTTTTCATTTTTAGTTTTATTTCTTCTGTCCAAACTTTTTACATAATTTTCAGACAAGTTGAAGTCATACTTCCTTTTCTGCAAATTTGATTGCAGCTGAGGCTGAAGTGTATTCTTAGTATCTTCAACCCATTTTTGATGCAAATCAGTGTCCACAATGTTATATCCTTCTGCTGTTAAATGACTAGAACCATAGCGGCAAGCTAATCCTCGAGCACAACGCCCACGAAGTTTAAAAACATGACATTCTGGGCCCAAATCAGAGGGTTTCACTTTCAAATACTCCTTTGGATCATGAATGTAAACACAATTATTGAATTGACAAGATACCAACTCGTCTTTAGAAGTTATGTTGATAATTGTCGGGCAAGGTTTACTCCGCTTATCATCTTGAAATTTAGGTCGCGACTTGTTTTGTCCCCTTTTTTTATCCTTTCTTTTATGAGTTGAGTCACCGTCAATCTTTTGCTTTTTTTCTTCGGATAATTCATTTGAATTATTTAAACTTTCTGTTAATTTGTGCTTACCGGAGGAATCGTTGTTTTCTAAAGCTTGTCTTTTGACAACATAATCTTCTTTTATAACACAGACACCAGCGTTATTGGTCGTCATTGTTATACTAGCTATCTCAAAAAATCTACCCTAATGCTTACCGTAAAAGTTATTTTAAAATAATACAAAAGCAGACGCAAATCTTAACATTTTAGGTTAGATTAGTTATAGTTAGATAGAATAGAATAGAACAGATAGAACAGACATTATCAATAATCAATGGTCAATCAAAATTAAAGCTGCATTGACATTTTCATGACTTCAAGTGTCGCGTTTACACATACACATATCTTATAGTATAAGATCCCGCTGCTAAATCTCTACGTTCATTACGTATTGAGTCAAACACACATTTTAACATAAGTTTATGAATAGGAGAATACACTGACAAGTCGCAGCCAGGCAAAAGTGGCCGCAAGTAATTTTAATTTAATTTATGTTATTTATTATTCGAAGAAAAATTTCGTTCTCTTTTTTTCGAAATATAATACCATTCCCATCATAGCAATATATATGTCGCAGGAAAATCGTCAAACTCGTTTTTAACTTATAAGTTTCCTGGGAAACTTGTGAGTTGACGGAAATCTGTCAAACAACATGCGAATTTATATCTTACCTGATAGATTTTAGGAAACTTGTAAAATAACGGTCTCATCTCCGGAAACTTGTAAGTAGGGGATCATATTAATTGACAAGTTTCTGAGTTTAAAATTCTGTATTTTAGGAACCTTACAAGTTTCCGGAATCCCGCTAGGAAAGAAGTTGTCAATGCAGCGCTGACGGCGCGGAGAGAGGGATGTTAGTTAATGCGGATTGGCTGGCGGCGGTCACGTGACGTGACGTATTCGCGCGTTTTATCAACTCGACAATCAACTCTAATATTTTCATTATTTTCCTTGCTTTACTAATGCTATTCTATTTATTTGCTATCACTGACATAAAATTAAAAGGTTTTAAGAGTATTTATTAAATATAATTTGTTTGGGTATATATCTTGAGTATTGATCCTTTATAGTTAAATAGTATGAATACCACCTAGATAATTAATAATGCCGTTTTAATTTTAAGAGATTTTTAATAAGACACATACCTACCTATACTTACGGCAATAAATCCCTAGAAGGGGTAGCCGAGCGTCAGAATAAGAAATTCCTTAGCTACTTTTGGAAGTTAAATGGGAAAAGATAGTAATATAAACATTCTTGGTTCCTAGGAAACTTATAAGTTAACGAGTTTGACGATTTTCCTGCGACATATATAAAGAATATAAAAATCCATAGGTGCCGTTGCAAATTCGGCCGCAACTACCTCGCAGCCAGGTGTAAGTATGTTATATTTTGGTGTGTTTTATACGTTCATAAGTTACACGCATATTTCTTATATGAAACTAAAGCTATTTTTTTTTCTAATATGATAATACATAGCTGCCTGTGAAAAAGCGGCCTCAAATTAGGGTTGCCATCTGTTAAAAACGCGAGATATCCAAATATATTTCACAAAATATGCTATTGTTTCTGTTTATATTTTATGACTTATATAATAATTATACTTACTTATATAATATATATATTTTAAATACTGACTTACTTACTCCTACTCCCTGACTTACTCACGCCTATTATTCCCATTGGGGCAGGCAGAGACTATCGATCGCCACTTAGTACCATCTTGGCAAACTTCTCTTGCTTCCCTTACATTAATAATTCTTCTCGTACATGCTCTTTTATTTTTCTCACTTCGGACCCCCGCCTTATAAGAACGTTCTCTATCTATTCGAATTTTTTCTTCGAATAATAAATAACATTAATTAAATTAAAATTACTTGCGGCCACTTTTGCCTGGCTGCATCTTGTCAGTGTATTCTCCAATTCATAAACTAATGTTAAAATGTGTGTTAGACTTAATAAGCAATGGACGTAGAGATTTAGCAGTGGGATCTTATACTATTATTATTTTACTTGTGTAGTTTTGGGTTATAATAACGCTACCCTTTCTTCTTAAGAGACGACTAAGTATGCTGGGGCTTTTTTAGTAATTTTTGGACGAGCCAAAAGGGGTTGTGGAGATAATTTTGAACCTCTTTTACTATGGGATTGAACCAATATGAATAGAGAAACTTTCTGATTGCAGAAAATAGTGTCAAGATCTTAGCTGATTTGTAGGAAATAGAGAGCAAACCCAATCTTTAGCAAACTCATTATATGCTTGTTAATTTCATTAACGCAGCTGAACAATAAGTATGACTCCAACCTGTATTATACAAAATATAAATCTCAAATCTTCCAAATCTCTACAGAAACTGATCCCAGAATATGTGACGTACAAGTGCAGCGAAGAAAACCATGCGAACGTTTAGCTATATCATCATGGGAACAGAAACACTCAGTCGCTTTACCAGACGATTTAAGAAGCTTTTATTCTTCCACGGATGGATTTCAATTGACGTGGCATTACAAATACTCAGGTTAGGTATTTATTTATATAATTGCGACTACCCTATACATGGAACCGACAGATTTTCAAAATAATTAATTATTCCTTTACCTATAGACATATGGCACGCAACTGACTTTTACAGAGAACAGATATTGAAAAGCTTTGCTTATTTCCATCAAATGTTGATTTTTGATAAAGAAATCAAAGGAAAGGTTAATTATAACCAAATTATGTTATGCAGTTAAAGTCCTATGGTATATTATATTTACAAAACGGGTGTAATAGGGCATGTATGAATAGATAGAAGTACCTACGTAGACGAAGCTTGAGAGGTTTTCGCTAAGATGTTGCCAAGTGGCGATCAATAGTCTCTGTCTACTCTAACGGAAACTACATACATACATATACTCACGACCATAAATCGCAAAAAGGAGTAGCTAGAAAGGAACTCCTCAGCCACATTTGGAAGTTGATGGGAACAAGATGGTAGAAATAAAGTATCGTTGGTGATGGGTCTCCAATGGACACTAATCGCGACATACTTACGCATATTGTGTTTATTTTATAAATTTGGTGATTTCGAAGCATTTCATGTTTTTGACATGTTAAACAGGAAGCATATTGTTTTAGCATATCGTAAGTAAATAATTGGCAATTGCAATTGGCCAACGTGGCGGACTAAGGCCAAATCGCCCTACAGGGTAGGCTCGTGCCCCTTGGTGGGGACAAATATGGGCTGTGAGGTAGTGAGATGAGGTAAGTAAATAATATTAAATTACTTATTTTTTTACAGCTGATGAGGTTCTACCAGTTGGATGCATTCGAATAAATTCTCTTAATGAACTGAGTCTGACTCCAGCTCTTAAAGATTTGTTGGACTTTTCAATGACGAGAACACAAACATCTGAGCACCCTGCCCTGAACACTAAAAGCAAAGTACTTGAATTGGATAGTTGCAAGAACGTTGGAAAGGTATCTAGAAGTACTAGTACGTTTACCACCCTATTTCGCTGAATATACGGCTTGAATTCGATAAGTTTAACTTCTACACCCTAATAAGTCTTTAAGTGGGTAACAAACGACATAGTACAAAGATTGCAGTATCAAGTGAATGTGTGATAAGTTAACTTACATATAATTATCACATTGCATTGCTTAAGCGAAGAACACTGGTAACTACTAAAAAGCACAATATTCATACTACTAAACGTTTGTCGTTATTAATCAAGCCATGAACTGCATTAAGTTATGCATTGCAATATTTGTAGTCTCATGCTCTTGTATGGAACTATATAACCCGTAGGTTTGTCTCATCAACACGAACAACGCGTGGTCGATCTGGCTGGTGACGCGAGAAGGCTCGTGGGGTCGTCTGGCGAGCTCGTTCACCCACTACTTCCGCATGTCGCTGGTGCACCTCGGCCTGCCGGGCTGGCAAGCCACGTTCGCTAACCAGCCTTTGATCCCGTGGGCAGAGGTATGCTGTGTTTAACACTCGTCTGATCAAAATAACATTTACAAATCACTGGCATTGAGCATAGCCTGAGATACGAGTATGCCGTGTTTTTACTATTACACTTTATTGTATACTAACAAGTATTTAACCAAATAGGTACAGTCATTTGAGTGTTTGTACACAAAGGCGGACTTATCGCCTTAACGCGAATGCTTCCAGTCAAACTTTAGCTTTAAAGTATCGTTAGGGAAACCACATGACTGCATTATAGTTCGTCTTATTATATATTTACGCAGTGGCGATAGGTTGGATCTCATGAGAATATGCTAATGCTGAAAACGCTGAATCCAAAAGAGGATGAAATAAAATATGCGATGTAGTAAATGACTATACGTCTGTTATTCCTTGAGAGATGTACAGCGAAAACGCTAAACCAGTCAAAATAACTCGAAAACAAATCCTTTGCGCATAATTACCCCCCCTAGTAAAATTTAGGTTCTCTAACAATAATTACTGTCCACCACTGAATCATATACATACCATAACATAAACGTTCTCGCCGTTTTATCCCCGAAGGGGCTGGCAGAGGTACCAATAATCATGAACAACGTGACAGCGCCTGTCCAAAATATGTATTATGAAAACTTCGAACATTTCGAAAGTATATTAATTTGATAGGTTTGTCTTATTGCAAATATATATAGAATGTTGATTCTTTGTGTTCCCCAACCTTATTTCATTTTGAGAGTCCTTATAAACGACAAAAGTAGCTGAGTAATTTCTTATTCTAAAGTTCTGGCCACCGCTTTAGCCGTGAAGAAATGGATTTCTTCCAGCAACTGTACCTGCTGTTGGCGCCGCACCTGATAGAGAAGCCGGAGAGGTCTACCACGAGTGCTGCCAACTCTAACGACATTGTATTGAATCACATCGACCCAAATATATTCAAGACGTCCAGAGCTAATAAGAACAAGTTTCAGCATCCTGAGGCGTAGACGCAATTTAATAGTACATGTGGAATATTCTTATAGAGAAAAAAAAACTTTAGAAAATAGTTTTGAACTTCTGTAACTTCATGTTACTTGTAACCAAAAAATAAAACAATGTTGTCATAATTAATATATATTTTATTGTTATCCTCTTAAAATTGTAACATATCAACTTAACAAAATGGACGGAATGTGTGTTTTAATAAGAACAATTATATTCCTATTACGCAATTTATAAAATATTTAAGCAGGCTTCATTATTGTAGTAATACTTGGTAAATAGTATGGTCGGCACCGCGAAATAGCGCAAATATCTCTCATTGCAGCAAGGCTAAACAATGTCTTTTTAAATATAAAATAGTTTGCACACGATTTGTATAATAATAAAACGAGAAACTTAAAACTAACATTGTGTTACTAATAAAAGAAAAAAACAAGACGATTTCTAGAGTAACAATGTAAATTCTGTTATCAATAATACAGTGAAATCATATGTCGGGTTTGTGATATTTTAACTTGCAGTTTCACTAACATTGGTTTAAATATTAAAATATTATTAATAAAAGGAGGGCGTATAAATTATATAATACTGTGACCGAAACATGCGACCAATTATGTTCAAGATAAAAACGTAGTCGAATCAATAGCATACCACTAATATGAAAAAATACATAGGAATAAGCAACACAGGCAAATTTATTAACAGCGCTATTACACCTGATACAAACGTACAAAGCTTATTGTACGTTTGTATCAAACATTCAAAATAAAATAAAAATTCAAAGTATACAAATCGTTCACCAGAATACGGTAACAAATAAGACGCTCAAATTATTGGCAGATCATGACTTACATTTAAATAGATGTGCTTCTTATGACTAAGTGATATTTTGAATTCATATATCAAACCATGGCTTTGCATATAATTATTAAATAATCGATGCTGTTTAGTGAACGTGAACAATTGCACTACACTACTTCTAAAAGCTAACCTATCTTTTATAAACTTTAAATCAGATTATCGCCATAATTCTCTCTTTTTGCCGTGTAGTGTCGGCTTAGAATAACACTACCCCATTTCTACCCGTGGGTGATCGTAAGAGGCGACTAACGGTATTGGGGCTTTTAAGGGATTTTTGGGCGATGCGGTTGGAGACCCATCACCAAAAACCTTTATTTCACCATCTTTTCTCTACGCAACTTCCAAAAGTGGCTGAGGAATTTATAATTCCTTGGCTCTGGCTACCCCTTCTAGGGATTTACAGCCGTGAGTATATGTATGTATATATGTATGTTCTCTCTTTATGTTGCTTGAAAATAAAATATTGCAAGTTTTCTAAAGTAAAATAAAAGACAACTCAGTTACAGTAAACCTATTCTTTAAAAGCAAAGTTATATACTCTAATTTTCTTTCTACGAACTTATGTGGATTACACAAAACAGTATTTATTGAAGGTATCTATCGGAGGCAGACGTTTTAAACTAATTTAGAGTTTATAAGTATAATGCTATAGCATATATATAAAATTGCTTTAAAAATATTTCTCCGGTGACATTGTGTGATGTGATATAAAACTTTGTACGATTCCTAATTACAATCTAATTAATTATACTAATTGAGATGTTGAGTTTCTTTTTAAGATTAATTTAGTTCTTAGCGTAGCGTTTTTGTAAAAACAAAACGATTTAAAGCTACTAGCCATTTCATAAAAATACTGAGTTTTTTTTAACTTATAGTGTTTCTTGCTTGCTTTGCTTCATTTATTTTAGTTTCATGTTTTTCACTTTATGTGCGCGCAACGAAAACATTTCATAGATAACCGATTTATTAAATTATGCACATGACATTATTTGAATTCATCTAGAGAGCCATAATCAAGATCTTTTAATAATTTCACACTTAACTTTGTTCAATGTGGGTTTTGTAATATATTGTTTTATTCTGTAAATTAATTACACCCAGAACATTATATAACATATAAGTAACATAAAGTAGGTTTCAAATACATGATTTAGAAATAAAATCAATTCAAACACTTTTCCCAGCAAAAATGCATAATATCATCCTCAGTTTTGTGTAAAAACCAAGTTGCATAAACATAAAAAACTAAGATCCTAGTTTAAGCTTTCGTCTTTCGTGAATACCTCAGGAATAACAGCCTAGGAAGCATTCAGCGGCTTCCCGCGACTGAATAGGCCGAATATATATCTATAATATATATAAATGGTAAATAAATATGTTAGTAGATCCAACTAACGGGCACCCACTGGTGGTCGGTGGAGAGCGAGTGCAGGGCGTCCATGATCTTGGAATACGTTGTGTCGCTGTTGTTATTTATAATAACGAAGTCGATGTATTTGTCGTTTTGGCGCTGAATTCTTGCGCTTTCTTCGAGATTGTTCTTGAAATCTTCTTCCTGAAATATGTATCATAATGTTTACAATGGTTTCAGCGTAGTAAGAGTTGCAATTTGTATATCCTCGAAATGTGACAGAGGCACTAACCACTGCCTAATGGACGACTTAAACAATGTAAATACGATTATGCCCCCCAAGTTCTTTATATTCTAATTCAGTTCTTTTATATATATATATATATATATATATATATATATATATAGCAACCGTGATAGCCCAGTGGGTAGAACACTCGGTTATCGTGCAAACCACTAGTGTTCAAATCCTGGGTCGGGCCTACACCAATTTGTCTTTTCTAAAGACATATGTATGGTTAATTTATCATGGTTTTTAACGGCGAGGGAAAACATCGTGAGGAAACCCACATGGCTGAGTTGTACTTAGTCATGTGACAGTGTATTCGTACAAAAAACGGCGATAGGCCTGCCCCCTATCACGTGAGTACACTGTCCATGCAAAACGTGGGTACTCTGAACACCAGGTGACAAAGTCACGTGATGTTCAGAAGTATTAGTACCACTGCCAACCCCTTCGGGGATATTCGGCGTGAACGTTTATGTTATGTTCTTTTTTATATCATTTAGTGGCTTTAATATTGATATTATATTTAAAAGCACTTTTCTCAGCATCAAATGATAAATTAGTTAAAACATGTCTCTGTGATATAATATCGCAACTGATGCAACTATTTAAAGATATCTTTTCATATAATCAGGGTACCACAGTTTCTGCGTAAAACATGTTTTGGCATTGAATGACTGTCATGTTTGGACTACATGCCGACATCTTTTCATCTGCACATGTTTAAACATGTTATTTCATTTCATAATGACATAATTTACTAACTTTGAATAATCTTTGTGTAATTTAATTTTGCAATCTTATTCACGAAGTTTTAATCGAATATAAAATCAGTGGTACGGTCAATTCGAACATGAAAAAAATATATTTTGAATAATTTAATGTTTTTTGACATGAATTCCTCATGTGGGGATTATTACTCATAAATATAAGATGTTATTAAAGGAAAGAAAAATTTCGACACTGGCGGGGTTTGAACCCGCGACCTTCGGGTATACGCCCCCGTCGCTCTGCCAACTGAGCTACAGTGTCAGTTGGCATCCAGCGCGAAATTTCTCTATCCTTTGTTTCTTTTTTTTTACACGTTCAAGTAGTGTTTGCGTTTCCTACCTCCGAATTTTAACTAATTGAATGTTTTTGTTCAATGAGGTAGGGAACGCAAACACTACTTAAAAGTGTAAAAGAAACAAAGGATAGAAGAATTTCGCACTGGAAGCCATTGACACGGTAGCTCAATTGGCAGAGCGACGATTCGCGCCTGTGTCGAAATTTTTCTTTCCTTTATTTATTAATAAAAAATTTAGCATATTATGTTTGTGGTACTAGAAGCTACTTCTCGAGTATATTAATTTTAGATGGTTGATCTATATTTATATCTGACGATACTTTATTTCTAGCATCTTGTGCCCTATCAACTTCCAAATGTGGCTGAGAAGTTTTTAGATCTAAAGCTCTGGCTATCCCTTTTTAGGATTTATGGCCCTGATATATGTTTGTAATGTATATGTTGATCTATCAATGCAGTTGGTATAACCTCATGAAATGACATGAGTTTTAGCTAAAACATGAGCAATAGATTTCCAGCACCTTTGCAATGTTATTTTACTCATGCATTCTTAAACGATTAAAAGTACACAAATATGTTCTAGTTTCAGACCCAAAATTCTTACCTCATAGAGCGATGCCAAAGACTCCAGAGTTCTCGCGCGACGGGAGCTGTATCGTATGGAGCTCTGACGATCAAACTACATTCATGCGGGAAACAAAAACATACAATAAATAAAAAAAACGTGAAGATAATTACTAGATAAAATTTGGATATTTTTTATCATGCTCGAACAAATAATTTAACACCAGGCAAAAAGGTTAACTAAGAGCCAATTTTTACAGAACAATACCATATTTTCTTGTTGCAAAGAATCTGCTTTGTTTCTAAAAAGCGTAACATTCAATCTTTTCTAAACATTTACGGTAGAAGGACACAGAAATAGAGGACTACCTTAAATACGTTTAATGAACAACATACTATAATAACATTGATCTAAACTAACATAAAATTATCATTCAAAATGTCGAACGTCCTATTCTAAATCTATCCAGGAATATACTTCAAAATAAACATTCTAGGGACAACTTTACTTGTAGCATAAAATGTCAAACCCTTTTTCCTTCGCTCCTACCTGCAAATTCCTGTTGGAAGCATAGGTGAGGTTCTTCAACTGTTCAATTCCTGGCGCGGCGATCATCACCACGTATGGCAGGAACTCGCTGCTGTTGTGAAGCAGCTTCAGAGACTGGGGAGCGCAGTCTAGCACGCACATTTTACCTGGCAATCATTTAGTTTTTACTTCAATGCGTCGGCTATTTTATAGAACCTTCAGAGGCTCTAGAATGCTTCTAATTGTATTGGCACATTTTACCTAAAAACAATTTACTTGTAACATATTTGTATTAGCTCCAGACGCACATTTTACCTGACAAACATTTAGTTGGTACAACTTTGCGCATCAATTTGATAGAACAGCGAGAGGCTCCAGCACGGTTGTATATGTATTGTAAGGCAGTAAGAATTAGATACAGCTACAATATAATTTAGAACTATGAAAGACATGGCGGTTTATACCACGCGATAGGTAGATATTTTATATCACGATCATATTTTTTGTTAAATGGTGAGCATAACAAATTGTTAATATTACAACAATAAGTATGCCTAACGCTCCCATTATTGCGCCGATTGAATGGAGACTAATAATTAAATGAGACATTTTGTCACAGGCCTTTCAAGTTGTATCAGCGATTCAGATAGTGTATCATTAACCAATAATAAATTTAATTTCGATAATGACCTTATGGTGCATGCATTTATTTTAAACTTTGAATAAAAAAAAATGTTAACATTCAAGAAAACACAACAAAACTGAATACGTCATGAACATGTATTTAAGTAGTATCTATATAGTTTCCAGTTTACTTTGGTGTTAATGAATATTAATTAACTAAATTAATATTTTCCAAAGTTATTTACACAATTGGCATTGATTTCATCAGAACGAATTAAGCCATAAAACAATATTTACAAAAAAAAATGTCCAACAGGCAGACTATAACGGTGGAAATAATGCGGGTTTTAAATATATTAATTATGTATTTAAAAATTACTATATGTACGAATAGATTTTGTTAGTGTTTGAGTACCTTACACTTTAAATTGTACTATTCAGACTTATGATTTTCATCAAGAGAGGGAGGGATGCGATGGGTAGCTTATTTTTTTTAATATGTTGCGTTTTTTAAAAAGTTTTATAGTACATATATTGCTTTGGTTTTAAAATACCCTACAATTAATAATATGTTCGTTTAAATAGCATTTCCACAGAGATTCATTTCGAAAAGCGACTAGCCTATCTAACCATGAATAATGTAAAAACTATTAGGATGTATTAAATATCACTTTCTTTGAACGACACACACGTTTTGTGAATGTGTGCGCACAGAACTTATTACTTCTATGCACACACACATACGCCAAAACGTGTTTGTACACAGTTAACAACAAATAATAGACCACGTTGCTTCGTGAAAGAAAAGTACTAAATTTCTTTTGACGACTATTTTGTTAAGTGTCTCACGCGGTTTAAGAGCGTTTATAAGTAGGATTCCCTTCATTTGAACTGCAAGCGTTAATGCCATAAACTACAGGAAAAATCATTGGGCTTTTATGGCAGGTATTTATTTTAATCATTACCCAAGGAACTCTAAACATCTGTCATCTGTTACTACATAAGAGCGTCACAACTCAAACTAATCCGTAGACATTGAAAATTGAAGACATCATTAACTGCAGGAAAAACTAAGTTTTCTTATCAGGTAAAATTTTATATTTATACACTGTTACTTACGGATTGTATTTACCTAGATTTAACTTGGAACGTAAAATTAAGTGTATTAATTAATTATTAATATTATTAAAAATTAATATGCTAGTGACATATGTTGATTTATTAACGTAATTTTAATAAGTATTTTCTTCGGTAAATATAGTGATTTGGCTAGATGGGTATCTTATCTAGAAAAACATCGCGTCAGACGAATATAAAACTCTCTAACTTCTAGTAGTTTCAGAATTCAATAGAAGACAAAACGCACCAACGTGTATTTCTTTTACTTGAAGAGTGTTCTAGAAATTATTGAATTCTATCGACAACAACGCGAGGTAGTAGTTTCAGATTAAGAATATTTTAGAAGACATTTGAAGCTAACATCGATTTCTTTTGCCATTAAGAGTGTTCTAGTAGTTTTAGAATACATACATACATATACTCACGGCTATAAATCCGTTGAAGGGGTAGCCAGAGCTTAGGAATTAGAAATTCCTCAGCCACTTTTGGAAAGTTGAGTGGGGAAAAGATGGTAAAATAAAGATTTTTGGTGATGGGTTTCCAACCGCATCACCCAAAAACCCTTTAATAGCCCCAATACCGTTAGACGCCTTTTAAAGTTTTAAGTACACCCACCGGAAGAAATGGGGGAGTGCTATTCTAAGCCGACTCTACACAGTAAAAATACATACATAGATTATGCTGCCTAAAGAGTGGAATTGTAGTGCCAGCAGGAGTAACACTCTTGTCACTCTATCAACCTATCTTGTTGTTCTAAACTATCACTTTCTCTCAAAGTATATTATGCCTTTATCTATTTTAACAGAAGAACTCACGATATAATCGTCACCGAATTCCTTAAAAAACAACACACGTACAACACAGGTTTTCTCTTTCCTACATAACATAATTCAATAGAAGATAAAACGTGCTTACACGGATTTGTATAATATAGTAGTAGTTACAAAACTGGTAACAGAATTAAACATATTTTCATCCAACTAGTATTAAAAACTGCAATACTAACCTTCCTTAATAACAGCCCGAATAGAGTCCAGATGCGTCCCGTACAAGTGTCCATTGTGCTCCCCGTACTCGAGGAAGCGTCCCGCCAGAGCGTCGCGTTCCATTTCCTCCCGGGACACAAACCAGTACGACAGACCGTTCTCTTCTAGCGGTCGCGGGGGACGGGAGGTGTCTGGTTACGATGGATTATGATTATTAAACATTAAAAAAATAGTCAAATTTGCGGATAAATATTTTACTTCAGAAGCGTCCCGCCAGGGCGACGCGCTCCATTTCCTCCCGGTAGACGAACCAGTACGATAGACCGTTCTCTTCTAGCGGCCGTGGCCGGGAGGTGTCTGGTTATGATGGAGTATGGTTATTAAACATTAAAAAAAATTGTAAAATTTGCGGATAATATTTTACTCCAGGAACGGGCATGCTAGAGTGTCGCGCTCCATTTTGTCTCGGGACACGAATCAGTACGAGAGACCGTTCACTTCTAGGGGCCGCGGGGTCGCGAGGTGTCTGGTTATGATGGATTATGATTAGTAATATAGACGTAAAAATTTTGTATGGAGTCAAATGTGTGGCGAAATATCAACAACAGATACAGGCCTCACGCACCAAATGAATGGATGTATTAAGAGAGTTGCTAAATATTCTCATCTTAATAGCTACATTTCCTCGCGGGACACAAACCAGTACGATAGACCGTTCTCTTCTTGCAGCCGAGAGGTGACTGGTTGTGGTGTATTTGGTTAGCAAAAAATATTTGATGCCAATGTATTTTATGCATGGAGTCAAATGTGCGCAAAAATACGATAGTTATAGGGACTGATAATACAAAAATAATTCCACGTCCTTAGCACCAAAATATTGCATGTATTAACCCATTCGTAAATAATATTTATAATACATCGAAATGAAAGCTTTGCTAAGCTGGTGAAGTATTATAGGTACATTACTTTGGACATGATAGTCCAGTGGATAGAACACCCGCCCGAAGACAGAAGGGCGTGAGTTCCAATCCTGGGTCGGGCCTACACCAATTTGTCTTTTCTAAAGTCATATGTGTGGTTAATTTATCATGGTTGTTAACGGTGAGGGAAAACATCGTGAGGAAACCCACATGGCTGAGTTGTACTTAGTCATGTGACAGTGTATTCGTACAAAACGGCGATAGGCCTGCCCCCTATCACGTGAGTACACTGTCTAAGCAAAACGTGGGTACCTTCTCTGGACACTAGATGGCGCTGCCATGTGAGTTCAGAAGTATTGGTACCTCTGCCAACCCCTTCGGGGATAAACGGCGTGAACGTTTATGGTTATGGTTATTACTTTGGACTATTGTTTGTTGACTTGAGCGAGCCTTTTAGATGATCTTAAAATTTTACGTCTCTTTTAAGTCATTGCATAAATCTAATTAATTACTGCCAGCATACTCACGTGGAACAACAGCCCCAAATCGATCCGGATGTTCTTGTATCAGCCTATTCTTGATAGTCCGCCTGCCGACCCCCCGAGTTCCCACCAACGCTAACACCCGTCGTAGGAACGGTGGGGTTCGCGCCACTTCCTCATACAAACTGAGCTCAGCGCCTTCCAGTTGGACGCTTGAACGGGACTCGTATACGAATTTTTTCTTCTTTTTTGATATCTGCGTACAATTTTGTGGGTTTTAGGTACTTAGCTCTTATGTTCTTTTTGACATATAAAAATCACTATATTTTTTTGTTTAGATATAGGCTAACATTATTTTACTATAAAATGGCGAAAAAGTTATCATCACATCACAGTAAACAAAACAGCATTAAAACACATTTCTATATTAATAGTCTTTTTGGAACAAACTATATATCAAAAGCAAAGAGGACATAAACATAGTAAATTTCTTACCCTGGCTCCACAAATGCTGATCTTATGAACAAAATCAGCTTCCGGTGGCACATATGCTTTCCTTCTCTCTTCCAACTCAGGCGATGGTATTAATCCTACAACATCTGGACTCTCTATATGGCTGGCTTGCCACCAGTTTGGGTCTTTTCTGTCTGAAACCTGTCAATAGCTTTTGTTAGTTTTGATTGTGGCAACAATACTTTTCATATTAGTTAGTTTTATAATTCAATTATGATGAAATATTGTTCAAAATGAATATGAATATTTTCTGATTATCTCAGAGATTTTGGGAGTAGCAAGCGTACAAGCTTTTGCTTATTTATTTAATAATTATCCCCGAAAGGGTTGGCAGAGGTACCAATAATTCTTAACAAGTGGCAGCCCACCTAGTGTCAAAAGTAGGTACCCACATTTTGCTTACACAGTGTACTCAGGTGATAGGGGGAAAACCCATCGCCATTTTGTACGAATACACTGTCACATGGCTAAGTACAACTCGGCCATGTGGGTTTCCTCACAATGTTTCCCCTCACTGTTAAAAACCATGATAAATTAACCACATATATGACTTTAGGAAAGACAAATTGGTGTAGGCCTGAGCCAGGATTTGAACTGTGGACTATGTCAATGTTATTTTTTAACAGTAAGCATTTCTTATCTAAATGAACTGAATTTCACTTACTTGTAAAATATCACCTTTGTTGAATGCAAGTCCAATTTCCTTGCATGGCAGCAATGTGTCTTCTGTGGGATCATAGTCAAACAGGGCTCGCATGAAACACTGAAAAATAATTAAAGGTGTTATGAGTGCTGACAAATTTGTGAAATCTTGCTCTTTGTGAAACAGAATTAACACTAGGTTATGTACTTAATAGATAAGTCAACATGAACTCTGTCTATCTGACGCTATTTTTTTTTTTTTTGTTATTTTGTTTCTTTCCAACATGCGATCAGTCGTTGGACTATAAGCAGTTCTTTTGAACGGTATCGTGGCTTTCAGGACTGGCCTCTCCATTGATAGACTGTCCTTCATTGATATTATATTTTATTTAACTTTGATTATATATTATCCCAGATGTGGCTTCGTTTCAGGCGTCGCGTCATTTCTGGCTGTGTTAGTGACCGCGCCAATTCATTTTCATGATTTGTAATCCTGTCTCTGTAGGCTTTTGTAAGGTGCTTGACTTCCTCTTTCACGGTAGGAATTTCTAAGTATGTATGTATTTCCTCAGTTTTTGTAAACCAGGGAGCTCTTGCTATGGTCCTCAGTGCGTTGTTTTGGAATCTTTGCAGTATTTCAATATTGCTGTTTTTTGCCGTACCCCACAACTGTATACCATATGTCCAAACAGGTTTTAGTATGGATTTATAAATAAGCAATTTATTGTTAAGTGACAGTCTTGACTGCGGGCCGAGCAGCCATTGTAAAGATCTAAAACGGTAGTTCAACTCATCACGTTTTTTCTGGATGTGTGTTTTCCAGGTTTGCCTCCGGTCAAGGTGAAAACCTAGGTACTTTACAGAATCTGTGTGTGGTAAGTGCTCATTTCCAAATTTGACCCCCGGACAATCTTTCCTTCTTAGGGTGAAAGTGATATGATTGGATTTAGCGGCACTAGCCTTGATCTTCCAACTCTTCATCCAATCATGTATCTTGTTAAGATGTGTTTGCAAAGTCGCTGAAGCTTGCTCTGGGCTATCACTTGAAGCTAGTACAGCAGTATCATCTGCAAACGTTGCAGTCATCACTGTTTCTGACACAGGAACATCACTGGTGTAAATAATATACAATGTCGGCCCTAGGACTGATCCTTGCGGTACCCCCGCTTGTATTTCATACATATCGGAAACAGAATCGTTTATTTTAACATAAAATGACCTGTGTTCAATGTATGATTTCAGTAGCAGAAACATATTATGAGGTAGGGTCTTCTTGATTTTAAATAGTAGGCTATTATGCCAAACTTTATCAAACGCCTGTTGCACATCCAGAAATACGCCACAGCAATAAAGCTGTTTTTCCAGTGCATTTCTCACTTCTTCACAAACTCTGTGTACTTGTTCCACTGTTGAATGATTGCTTCTGAATCCGAATTGATGTTCTGGGATTAGTTTCTTATCTGCCATACAAGTTTTTAACCGCACAGAGAGTACCTTCTCGAAGACTTTTGAGAGGACTGGTAGCAGACTGATTGGTCGGTAGGAAGACGTAAGATGTGGGGGTTTTCCTGCCTTGAGTACCATTGTTATTTGGGACACTTTCCAGATGTTCGGAAAATACCCACTTCTCAATATGCTGTTGAAAATAATAGTTATGAGAGTTATGACTTTCTTTGGCAGTTCTCTTAATACTTCAGCGGTTATAAGGTCAAAACCAGGCGCCTTCTTTAATTGTAGGTTCTGGATCGTCCTACGTACTTCAGAAGGGGTACAGGCTGTCAAAGGTGGACTGAGTTGTAGATCACTTTCCAAATAGTCGCTGACTTCTTCATCTACAGTGTCTGATCCGAGGTCTTCATTAGGTTTAAACACATTTTTCAGAAACGCCGCGTAAGCTTCAGCTCTCTCTGAGTCTGTCCTAGCCCAATTTCCGTCTTCGGTTTTTAGTGGGTACTAAGCAAGTTGGGGCTTTAGTGTGGATTTAACAGTTTTCCATAAAGAATATTCATTATCGCACATTGGGTTTAAACACTCTAATTTTTGTTGGAGGGTATCGTTCTCTATTTCGACTAGGAAGTCCCTTAACTCAGCTGCAGCTTTGTTAAAAGCCTTCTTGTGATCTGGATGTCTGCTGGTGTGCCATTGCCTTCGGAGTCGTCTTTTTTCCAATACCTTTTTTCTCACTTCTTGAGGTATGTTGTACCGACTGTCATTTTTTATGTGTCTCTCTCTGGTGGCTGGAGTGTTTAGCCAAGCTGACTTATCTGGTGGCTGGAGTGTTTAGCTAAGCTGAATATCTGACGCTATTAGTAAATACTTCTAAAGCTTTCTTAACTTTCAATATATATATTATTATAGTTCAACCACAATTTTCACATACTATGTTTGATAATGTCCCTGGCCTAGCTGGTAGGTGACTAGTCTTTGGTCAAATTTATACCTTATAAATGTATAAATGCGTAGTTGAAAAATAAATGAGTAGTGCTGTTTACTGTTAGCTTAGAATAGCCCTCACCCATTTCTTCCCGTGGGTGATGAACCAGGGGACTAAGGATATTGCGGTTTTTGAAGTGATAGTTGGGCAGTATGGCTGGACACTAACAACTAAAACTCCTTCCTCATACAATATTTTCCCAAGTCTTCTTGCAAAAGTGGCTGTCATATTTGATTGAATCTTGCTTTACCATTTTTAGGATTTATACCAATGAGTATAGTCATTGTTTGTATCAATGTCAAATAAGTCAAGTTAAAAGGTTGGAATTAAATGATACTTTTCCATACCTAATGAAAGAAAAATAACACATAACAATGAGTTAATTTTTGGCCCTCTTTGAGTAATACTATATCAAACATGCACCATGAGAAGGAATACTACAGATATTTTATTAGGATTGACCATGTTGTATTTGTGAATGGGTATTTTCCACAAGTCAATGTCAACCATGCGCCATTTTTTGCAACTAAAACTACTTTAAAGATAAATAAAACTGATGTTATCTGCTTGTTTCTATGATTGTCAATAAAGTATTTTCACATTAAAGTTTAAGCCAATCCAAAATATATACATCCAAATAATGTTAAAAATACATAATATACAACGACGGGGAAGACTTTTTAAAATTCCTCAGTCACGGACGAATTTGTTAATAGAGAGTCCGATTATTCGAGCGCAAATCGCACTTGGCAATATATCGGAAGAGGTGGATATATTTGCGTGTTCTTGGTGTGACTTCCAATGTGCTGCACTAAAGTATTTATGTTATAATAAGGTGTAGAAATAAATAATAAGTTAAAATAAGTATAATATCATGTGAAATGTAATCGCTTTAGGTATAACCTGTAAAGATTTCATTTTTTGTTAAATAAATAAATAAATAAAAAAAAAAAAAAAAATTATAAAGTCAACAGAATAAAAGAATACTTACGCTTAATTTATTAGTAAGCTGTGAGTTTTTGTCTTTAAGATTTGGTCCTACTTTCAAAGTGATTCTTTCATTGGGTTTAGCAACAGCTTCTTTGAGCTGGTCCTCAGTATCTACTTGGACTCCATCCACTTCTAGAATCACATCTCCAATTGACAATAGTGCCTGTTTTGCTGCTGAGCTACCAGACATCACACGAGCTACTATTAATTGGCCATGTTCATCTGTTGTGACCTGTAAATAGTTGTAACTATAAGATAAAGCAACTTAATATAAGTGCTACCTTAATAATGCATTATTTTATTGTTGACATTACTAATACATCAAAACTTGTCATAGAGGAATCTTATAGGACATATTATTGAAGATTTTATTTGTGCAATTAAGAGTTTTCAATTCTATTCTGTAATACTATCATATTACAGCTATTTCATCATACAAGTACAGCAATTCACTATTAAGAAATTCACTTGCAGGAAGTGGGCTAAAAATATAAATGAACTCAGATTTTTTAACATTTTCAACAGCTAATGTAAATGTACTCACTGTTAACCCTAAAGGTTGTCCTGGAACCTTCCTCAAACCAACAACTTTTACTGTTTCTATAGGCATATCTCCGTTTTCTTCTGGTTTTGTATCCGTTTCTGTGTCTTTTTCCTCTTTCTCTGCCTTTATATCTACTCCAGAACCTCTCTCTATCCAAATGGCACCAATTTGGTCATGAGCACTTATAAGAGCCTAAAATTTTAAGTATCTGGGATGATTCATTTTGTTAATGATTATTGGTAATAATTAATGTGTGTACACGCACCTTGAAATGTACTCTAGAAAACAATATCGCTAGTTCGGCTTGTTCGATAGTTCTTATGTTATTCCCTCTATATTCACTTAATGATCTAATTAAAGCGACGTTTTCAGTGCACACTGGCTTCACTATTAAACTTTCTTCGGAATCTATAGACTGTAACAATAAAAATATAACATTAAACGCTACATTCGGACATAAACAGAAACACACGAAACAATAACGGGTACACGTAAGGCGTGGCACTTTGAAGTACTAGTATTTCTGAATGGGAGCAACACCAGAAACTTGTTGTTAAGTTATATAAAAATAGCAGATGAATACCTCGATTTTTTATATAAAACTTTAAGTAATTATGTTAGAAAATTAAGTTAAGGATGGAAGAAAACTAACATTACGCCCTGACTCAGAAACTTTAACCACAGACTAACAAACAGTACAGACAGTAACAGAATGAGAACAGACAGACCAATGGGGCCACTCTTTGGGATAGACCAGACACATCTTACATGTCAATGTCATAAATAGTCGTTGCTTGCGTTGCAATAGTGCTGGCATCTTTGGGAAAGATGTGAAAATAATTTAGGTAAATAAACCAACCCGGCACAATCCAGTCACAATCACAACACAATCAAAGTACATTCCATTCCATCGTAATGACTTTTAAAGCTCTAATATTTGTTAAGTACTTAATTGTTAATTAAATGATAATTTGATCAGTGTGGGCGATTAAAGCATCATTGAGTAATTCAAAGTGGACACAGCACTTTGTCAATGTAGATCCACTAAAGTTGAATGTAAATCAACTTTAATGGAGTAGATATTTTGAAGAAATCAAAATTAATACAAATAATTGGAAGAGTCTAATTTGAATAGAATAATTTTAATAGAAGGTTAAATATCTGTGTAGTGTCGGCTTGGAATAGCACTACCCCATTTATTTCCGTGGGTTTCCGTCAGAGGTGACTAGGGGTATTGGGACTTTTACCTATGTGATTTTTGGGCGATGCGGTTGGAGACCTTTATTTTATTATCATTTCCCAATCAAGTTCCGGAAGTGGCTGAAGAGCTTCTTTTTCTGAAGCTATGGCTATGGACAACCCTTCTAGGGATTTATAGCCGTGGGTATATGTATGGTAAAAACTTAGTTTTCCTACAAACAGATTAATCTCTAGTGGTCTGCGTCCAACTATTTTACTAATAAAGTTGCGTTCTTGTTAATTATGCACAGAAAATGTAATTTACAGAAATTAAAAAAAATGCTTGCGTACAATGGGTCTGGCAGGCTAAGGAAGGAGCACTGCAGTGGCCACTGTGAGATTTTCCGATTTTTTTTACGCGTTTGTTTGCTACCATTTAACTACCATTTAAATATTATGATTTTCATGGGTGTGCCTTTGAAGAACCTGTCAAAAATAAATGTCAAGAAATAAAACGTGTTTTTTTTCCTGGAATTTTTCAAGCAACCCTTTAGTAAATAATACAGCAGAGTATACTTTAACTCAATGCACGTAGATACTAGTTGGTTTTAATATTCTGCCTACTATAGTTAAGGAGAAAATAGAAATTGAAATAACGTCTGCAGATTTGACGTTTTTGTCAAAATCTCGGAAAGTATTCATGGTAGCCGGCTGTAAATTGGAGTGTTGCCTAGGCATTAAATAATAGCAAACAAACGTGTTAAAAAAATCGGAAAATCTCACAGTGGCCACTTCTCCTTCCTTAGCCTGCTAGAGCCTTTTCTGTATTAACGAATAACAAAACACTTCCAAATAAACTACTGAATAAGATAGAATAAATAGTAAGCAACTAAGTTACCGACAGCCATCGACAGCACACTTTTTATCCGAATAATAAAATAAAACCACTTGCATTTACTGTTTAAATATTTTTTTGGTCTTATATATTTTTTAACCATTTTACATAAAATGGGTCTATTTTTGTGGTTTTCACACTGGCTTCATGTCTTGGCTGTTGTCGAAATAACTTGAAAAAATATGTGTTAATGTTTACTTTATGTACCTACTTTAAATTGGCGGTAGAACATTGTATTCTTTTTTTAAATAATGTTGAAAAAGCTTATCTCGCAACATGCTATTATTTCATAAAAGTGCTGCTGGTATTATAAACGAATTTTAAATGTATTTGTGCATAATTTAACGATCTTTATTTTGGGTGTTGGGATTTCGTATTCGATTCCAAAATTATAAAACCTTGAAGATTACCTCAATGAAGAGCGCATGCTCTTTTTTGTTTATTTCAGCTCAATATTAAAGCGGTACCTATAGTTTTGGAGTTAATTGTTCCTCTGTTATTTTTGGGTTTCCTGCCACATTTTCCTAGAAAGCCTCAAATATACTTAGTCGTCTCACACGATACGACACCCGCAGTGGCAGTGCAGTGCATTCTTACTGCGGGAGCCTTTCTAAACCAACCTGATTTTAGATTATATTAGCAATACACTGCAGTTACTTAAAAGTCTAACCAAAAATTGAAATATTTAAAGAAAATTAGTACATTTTACTATTTTTTAAGAATTTGATTTTTGCGATATTGGGTTTTATTTAATCAGCTATGAGTACCATCCTGCTTTCAGTATTTGATTTAATACTGCGTCTCAGTATTCCAAGATCTAATAATATTGAAATAACTGTGTAATTTTATATAAAGTTAGCCTGAGAGAGCACCGCCCGCGCCCTATTTCATATGGTGTCAAAACTCCCGTTGGTTGAAGACTTAATAGCATCGATTTTAATTTTAAAACTTATCCATCTCATTTTGTTAAACTGTCTGTGTGTCCTCTCCCTTTCTGGGATAATAGCTGTGTGTATGAATTGGAAAGTTGGTATAAGTACACAAGTATTATGTTTTATCAATGCCAATAGACCGATAGGCATATTATATGACTGAAAGATTTCCACAATCACTGGTTTAATGGTGACTGAATCTACAAAATGTATATAAGAATCAAACACGAAATAAATGTACGCACGCATTATCGTTCCGTTTTATATTTAGCATATTAAGGATAAAGCGAAATCGAAATTGTTTAGCTTCTGAGATTATCATTATATTGTGTAAGTCTGATAATTTTGCAATGTTTATTTCAATACAATCTGATTTGGATTGTTGTTTTACTCATTTTAGGTCGTAAACATGCGTATCATCTGCGCCTGACAAAATATTGTCATAGCCTTGCCACAATCTTTTTAAAATAAACGATTATTAAAAAGTTAAATTTATCTTTACCTGTCGTTTTCTGGGGAATTCGGGACTCTCTATTATGCCACGTAGAAATATCTTTTCGTAGTTTGATAAATCTTCTTCAGACTTTTTATCTTCTTCCTCTGCAAAATGATCACATACATTGAGAGTTTCCTTTTACTTTTAACTTATTTATTATAGAGCGGTATTGTATGTAACCAATTAAGATTACTGCTTGCCTGTGATTTCTTAACAAGAAAGAAAAAGCCATATAAGTGTGTTACATCAACGAGTACTAACTACACACTTAGCCGTATAGTTTTTCTTACGATATTTTCTCTTGAGCGGCGATAGGCGATAGGCCTGCCCCCTATCACGTGAGTACACTGTCCATGCAAAACGTGGGTACTCTGAACACCAGGTGACAAAGTCACGTGATGTTCAGAAGTATTAGTACCTCTGCCAACCCCTTCGGGGATATTCGGCGTGAACGTTTATGTTATGTTATGTTATGTTATATTATATTTTCTCTTCTCGCTATTTTACATGAAAATATTTAACCACAAATTACAAGTCAGTGTTAGCTATCACTTCTTGAAGCTCTTTCTTCGTGGTTTGATTTTCTTAAAGATCATGCCAGATTGTTTTACATTAATTTAATAGAGTTGGTGCTCATACCTTGTTGCTTTGAGACGAGAAAGAGTAAAGTAATACTTGAGAGAAACCAAATTGTATGTTCAGTGAGCAAACCTTACAACAAGGCATTTTTAAAGAATATCATAAAGGCTGTAACTTGCTCTCACGAAGTCAAAAAGCATGAATAAACAGCCAACCAATGTAGATGGTTATGTTAGTAGAAGACGACTTCGGAGGACACATTTCGACCTTATAGCGAGTATGCTTAAAAAGGTAGAAGTCCAAAGTATGAAGAATAAAAGAGCATATATGAGAAGATAGATGGATGTAAATGAAGTGTGTAGAATGAGGTTAAAAGATAGACAAGTGGCCTTCCGAATTAGTCAAAAATTCGGAGGTAGGAAACGCAAACACTACTAAAACGTGTAAAAGAAATAAAGGATAGAAGAATTTCGCGCTGGCAGCCATTGACACGGTAGCTCAATTGGCAAGAGCGACGGGGGCGTATACCCAAGGTCGCGGGTTCGAATCCCGCCTGTGTCGAAATTTTTCTTTCCTTTATTTATTCTTTATTTATTAGAATGAGGTTTGTCAGCATCGTACAAAGTGGCGATCAATAGTCTCTGCCTTCCCCAATGGGAACTAATGGCGTGAATATGTATGTTTGTAAACAGCCAACCGGATAAAAAAGTCCAAATAAAGTAGATTAGAGTAAATTGATCACAATTGTAATGTCATGATGAATAGCCATATTTGAATTGTAGGTTAACAATATTTACATCCTAAAATATGAGATAAAATAACATAACTTCTAATCTTACTGAAGGCTTTGTCGTGTCATACATGCATGCATACTGTTACGACATCTGTTCGCAAGTAGGAGATAGGATTTGCCACTACTAGATAACAGATGGCGTTACTAGTATTTTAATAAGTAAAAAAAGGAATTACTAGATTTTTCTCGAATATCGACTTTTCGAGAATGTGGTACTAGAACTTTCTGTAATATTCGCGTATTTGAGATTTGGCATATATAAAGAGCGACGCGTGCTACGGAGTCATTCGAGTGCGAAGAACTAAAGCGAGAACAAGCGAAATACTAGAGCGAAGAAATTAAATACGACAGTGCAGTGATATACGGATTACGGAAATAAGCTTAACGGTGTGGACAGTGTTACTATAACGGAGTAAATTAGTGTTGTTAATTAGTGCGAGTATCGATAGTTAATTATCGATAGTGTTGTTGTGTTGTGTAAAGTGCGTTATTGGTCAATAAATATAATTACACCTTATTGCACGAAAGTGTGACTGGTATTTATCAAATTAAGAACCCGGTACGTAACAATTGGTGACAGAAGTGGATTTGAAGATGCCAGTTATGCCGAAGGAAGACGGAAGAGAGGGTGTGAAGACACGCGCTCAGAAAGCCGCAGAGGGTGAACAGCTGTCGGAAATGAGGTCATCGGTCACGAACCCTCGGAGTGACATTCCAGAGGAGACGTCCGCGGTGACTAACGCGCCGTCTACATCAACGGCGCCGGCGGCCGCAACTAATACTGACTTGGCGATGATAGTTGAAATGTTGAAAAACATACATTCGGAGGTACAGGGTGTTGTGAAACAAGAAGTTCGTGAGTTGCGCGAGGAACAGCAAACTAAGTTCTCACAAGTTCTCACTGCGGTCAATGAAGTCAGTGGTCGGGTGGTTACTGTGGAAAAAGACGTAGAGCAGATGAAGGAGCAGGTAACCACTATTGAGAAAGATATCGATGACATGAAGACCGACTTCCGCGGAATGGAGAAAAGGGTTCTGCAGCTTGAATCACGACCGGTCAAGGTTGTCTCCGGTGAGAATGTAGTAGCTGTCCATGGTCCTCGTGTGAAGGTTCCTCCCTACGACGGAACAACATCCTGGTCGGCGTATAGACATCAGTTCCAGACTGTTGCGGCTGCCAATGGTTGGACTGATGAACAGTGTTTGACTGCACTGACGGTGGCGCTCCGAGGTCAAGCACTGTCAGTAATAGAGGCGCTGCCGACTCCGAGTGGTGGTTTCAAGGACCTGCTGGATGCGTTGGAGTCTCGCTATGGAGAGCGACACCTGGAGCACGTGTTCCGCGCTCAGCTGCGTGATAGGGTCCAGCGTTCCGGAGAGGGACTTCAGCAGTGGGCCCTTGAAATCGAGAAGCTCGTCCGCAAGGCCTATCCCAGTGTAGATCCGAAGACGGTGGAAATGAACCTGGTGCAAGCATTCGTCGACGGCATCAGAGATATCGAAGTGAGAACAGCGGTGAGACTTCAACACCACACGTCTCTCAAGGATGCCTTGGCGAACGCTCTAGAAGTTGAAGCTTGCCGCCAGGATACGCGCCAAACTCATCGACTTCGTGAGATTGCGGAAGCAAATGAGGACGTCAAGGTCATTAAAGCACCCGTCGGAAGGAGTACTGGACCGATTTGTTATGGCTGCGGGAAAAGGGGCCATTTGAGATTAAGTTGCCCGCTGAGGAAGGAAGAAAAGAGGCAGGCAGAGGCTCCTGCCGCAAACGTCCAGGGAAACGAGCATTAGCCAGGACCGGGGGGCAGGTGCTGGCTAGAGAGGAGAAAGCCCCGACAATGACCATCTCACAAGCCTGTAACGGGAACAGTTTGGTGATATTGGGCTGTGTCAATGATCAAGACTGTAAGATGACCCTTGATACTGGAGCGTCTAGAACGGTGATCAATCCGGCACTGGTGAAAGCAGCGAATATCAAGTATAGCAGAGATACTAAGTGTCGGCTACTCTCCGCCTCTGGCCAGCGAATACCTGTCCTTGGTGAACTCTCAGTCAGGATGATGGTTGGCGAGACGTCGTATACTCATCAAGTCATTGTGGCTGAGATAATGGATGAATGCATACTAGGACTGGACTTTATGAAGAAATATAACTGCCGGATTGACATAACGAGAGGAATTTTCAAGTGTGGCCAGAAAGAAATCTTTATACTGGGTGGTCCCGTCGGTGAAGTGACATGCTTGAAAACCATCAATATTCCTGCGCGTTCTCAGAAGTTGGTTCCGGTAATGTTACCTGTAGACAGCGAGAAGAAGAGGCATCGTTGTGTGTTGATTGAAGAGACAGGGAAGAACGGGCCAAGGAAATTTCTGACAGCAAGAACTTTGGTTACAAGCAACAAGACGGCAATAGTGAAGGTAGTCAACCTTGACCAAGAAGATGTACAGCTTAAGCGGGGTGAAGTAGTTGGTCAGTGTGAAGAAGTAGTCTGGATGAGGAGCTGTCATTCTCCAAATGGGAAAGTCAAAGTGAAAGTCGATAATTCAACTGTAACTGACTTGTTAAGTGAGATCCAGGATGACTTATCTTACTTGGAGAGGATCAAGGTTAAACAGTTGCTGGTGAAATATGCTGACATCTTCTCAAATGCAGAAGGGGACTTAGGCAGAACATCTTTAGTGCAACACAGAATTGATACAGGGGACGAAAGACCTATTAGACAGAGAGCAAGGAGAATCCCAATCGCTAAGGAGAAAGAAGTTGAAGAATTGCTCGAAGACATGAAAAAGAAGAAGGTCATTAGTCCGTCCTCCAGTCCGTGGTGTTCTCCAGTGGTTCTTGTTAAGAAGAAAGATGGAAGCACACGGTTTTGTGTTGACTACAGGCAACTGAACAACGTGACAAAGAAGGACAGCTATCCTTTGCCAAGAATAGATGACACTCTGGATACTTTGAGTGGCATGAAGTGGTTTTCAACCCTGGACTGCAAGTCAGGCTACTGGCAGGTGGAAATACATCCGACTGATAAAGAGAAGACTGCGTTTTCAACTGGAAAGGGTTTGTGGCAGTTTAACGTCATGCCTTTCGGTCTCTGCAACGCGCCAGCTACTTTTGAAAGGCTTATGGAGTGTGCGTTGGCGGGATTGGTTGGCGAGGCTTGCCTGGTGTACCTCGACGACGTGGTCATAATAGGCAAAAGCTTCCAAGACCATCTCAAGAACCTGGAACAAGTCTTTCAGAAAATTCGTGGAGCAAACCTGAAACTGAATCCGAAGAAGTGCCGGCTGTTTAGAACTTCAGTGAACTATTTAGGACACGTAATCAGCCGAGAAGGAATTCAGACGGATCCGGAAAAGGTGGAAGCTGTGCAGAAATGGCCGACGCCAAAGGACAAAACAGACGTGCGAGCTTTTCTCGGCCTTTGCTCGTACTATCGACGTTTTGTAAAAGGGTTTTCTGAGATCGCCAAACCATTGCATCGGTTGACTGAAGATAAGAAAACCTTCTCTTGGGATGATGAATGCGAGTTATCTTTCAATGAGCTGAAGAAGAGGCTTTGCGAGACACCTATCCTTGGATATCCACAGCCAGAGGGACAGTACATCGTTGACAGCGATGCTAGTAATATGGCTATTGGTGGAGTGTTATCACAGATCCAAGGTGACAAGGAAGTTGTGATCGGATATTTCAGCAAGTCTCTATCTAAAGCGGAAAGAAACTACTGCGTCACGAGAAAGGAACTTCTAGCTGTAGTGAAGACCTTACAGCATTTTTACAAGTATTTGATTGGGAGACCGTTCAAGCTTCGAACTGATCATGCTGCACTGAAATGGCTTCTCCAGTTCAAAAACCCGGAAGGACAGGTAGCTCGATGGATCGAACAGCTACAAGAGTATGACTTTTCTATCGAGCACCGTAGTGGTAAATCTCATGGCAATGCAGACGCGCTTTCACGTAGACCGTGTCCGGAAGACTGTAAACATTGCAGGAAGCAGGAGTCGAAGGAGGAGGTCGTGAAAGTGACTCGAATTTGTCCATTGGATGGATGGGAAACAGAAGCTATGCAGAAGGCCCAAGAAGAAGATGAGAACCTCAGACCCATCATGAAATGGAAGAAGGAAAAACACGATCAACCGGCTTGGAGTGAAGTAGCGTCCACAGGAGTGAGTACGAAAGCTTACTGGGCGCAATGGAACAGCCTGGTTCTGATCAATGGTCTACTGTACCGGAGGTGGGAGAAACCCAACGGTAAAGAAGAGCACCTACAATTGGTCGTGCCCAGAGCCAAGGTTAAAGATGTACTGCGGGAAACACATGACGGTGTTTCGGGCGGGCATCTTGGGGTAAATCGTACGTTGCAGAAGGTTCGTGCGAAGTTTTACTGGCTTCATTGTAGGGACGACGTACAGGACTGGTGCCGGAAATGTACAACGTGTGCCGCGGTGAAAGGTCCGCAGACCCGGAGTAGAGGGGGATTACGGTTGTACAATGTGGGAGCTCCCTGGGAGAGGATTGCCGTTGATGTGGCTGGACCGTTTCCACAATCAGAGTCCGGAAATAAATATTTCATGGTGGTGATGGATTACTTCACTAAGTGGCCTGAAGTGTTTGCCATACCCAATCAAGAAGCAATAACTGTGGCTACAAAACTGGTTGAGGAAGTGATCTGTCGATTTGGCGTGCCCCTGGAAATACACTCTGACCAGGGAAGAAATTTTGAGTCACAAGTATTTCAAGAGGTGTGCAAACTACTTGGAATGCATAAAACCAGGACGACGCCATATCATCCTCAGTCAGATGGAATGGTGGAGAGGTTCAACCAAACACTGGAGAGACAGTTGGCGAAGATGGTTGAAAAACATCAGAAGGACTGGGACAAACACATTCCATTATTTTTACTGTCTTACCGGTCAGCTGTTCACGAAAGCACGAAGGAAACACCTGCTTTCGTCAATTTCGGAAGAGAGCTACGATTGCCTGTAGATTTGTTGACAGGAGGGTCACCAGATGAGCCGCAGAGTGTAACTGAATATGTAAGCGATTTGAGACAAAGAATGCAAGATGTACATTCCCTAGTGCGTGAAAATGGTTTACATGCTAGTGAAAAGATGAAAACCAGATATGACCGTAAAGCTAACACGCCGCGTTTCGAAGAGGGTATGCTCGTCTGGTTACACAATCCAACTCGCCAGAAAGGGAAGTCCCCTAAGTTACAAAATAGGTGGGAAGGACCGTACAAGGTGGTCACTAGAATAAACGATGTAACGTACAGAATTCAACGCCAACCTAGAGGGGCTTCGAAAATAGTTCACATCGATCGACTTGCGAAGTACCATGGAAGCAATAATACTCGGGACGAGTATTAATGTAAGGAGGGGGTAATGTTACGACATCTGTTCGCAAGTAGGAGATAGGATTTGCCACTACTAGATAACAGATGGCGTTACTAGTATTTTAATAAGTAAAAAAAGGAATTACTAGATTTTTCTCGAATATCGACTTTTCGAGAATGTGGTACTAGAACTTTCTGTAATATTCGCGTATTTGAGATTTGGCATATATAAAGAGCGACGCGTGCTACGGAGTCATTCGAGTGCGAAGAACTAAAGCGAGAACAAGCGAAATACTTTGCAGCCAGTAGTTAAAAGAAATCTTAGTTCAAAAGCCTATTACAATGTTAATGATTACATTAATGATGAAGTGGCTTGGTGTCATCAGGGCTCTGTGCAGGATGTTTCCGGGCTAACACCAAAATTGTAATGGACGTAAAAAAAGATGTGTGTTGACGAGTTTCTTACGGGTTCTTCTCTCAACAAAACACCTTCCGAATCCGAAGTAAACTTAGTATTAAGTTGACTTTTGACGTTCAAAAAACAAAGATTTATCTTTTTACTTTGAAATAAATGATTATTTTATTTTTTTATTTTATTTTTATTTTACTAGAGCGAAGAAATTAAATACGACAGTGCAGTGATATACGGATTACGGAAATAAGCTTAACGGTGTGGACAGTGTTACTATAACGGAGTAAATTAGTGTTGTTAATTAGTGCGAGTATCGATAGTTAATTATCGATAGTGTTGTTGTGTTGTGTAAAGTGCGTTATTGGTCAATAAATATAATTACACCTTATTGCACGAAAGTGTGACTGGTATTTATCAAATTAAGAACCCGGTACGTAACAATACCAAACATTCGAATGGTCGTTTTTCAACATGAATTTTGACTTATGTCTTTATTCTGTTGTAGTCATGTTGTATTTATATAAATCTTTGCACGAGACCTAGAAAAGGGGGCAAGTTCGGCTCACGATCTGGAGGTCTCGGGTACGATTCCCGGAGACTAAACTATCAAATTAAATTTCTGAGACTTATATATATATATATCACTTTGGTAGGATATAGCAAGGTGAATCATTCGAAAAGTAAGATGTTTTTGTGATTCAATGGGCAAGAAAAGCAGTCGTCGGCACCCGTTACTATCAGGGTAGTAGTCGCATTAGTCTGCCAACCACCATTAGGCCAGCGTGGCGAGCTGTGGCCAAATCACCCTATCCCTATTATGTATAGGGTCGAGCCCCTCAGAGACAAATTATTATTTGATCTTTAACTGTAATTATGTTTTCGTTCGTCACGATACGAAAAAAAACAGTTATTGTTTTAGGTTGGATACGTAGTCTTTGACGTAAGAGGTACCAAAAATGTGACTGGATATTTTGTTTATTAAGATAATGTTTCAAAACATAGGCCTTCCACGAATCATTCGTTTCATTTGATGTTTACTTGCAACAGTGACGAAAAAATAAAAAAAACAATATCATCGTTTACGTCAAACGCAGTTGCGTGGTCAAGACGCAACGCAACGCACGCACTTAGGCAAATAATTTATTTAACCTTCTTCCGGAATAGAAGGAGGTTATCTTTTAGATGCGTATTTTTTATATTTGTTATTTTTCATGTGACAAATATAGTATTTGCGTTTTTTCATATTGAGTAAAATCTTTATAAAATGTTCTAAAACTTTGGGGAAGTGTTGCCTTTATGATTTAAGATTTATAGCTCTGCTGTTTCTGAAGCTCAAACTAAAACTTACTTAGAAGTTGACATTCAAAGGCTTAATTAATTTATCCAATAAAACGTGCTTACAATAAATAGCTGATTTAAAAAAAACACGTGAATAGCTGTGCCACTCAATTGAGTGAAAATACATACATACATTCGTGAATTGCTGTGTAGTGTCGGCTTAGAATAACACTACCCCATTTCTGCCGGTGGGTGTACGTAAGAGGCGACTAACGGTGTTGGGGCTTTTATGGGATTTTTGGGCGATGCGGTTGGAGACCCATCACCAACAACCTTTATTTTGCCATCTTTTCCCCACTCAACTTTCCAAAAGTGGCTGAGGAACTTCTAGTTCCTTAGCTCTGGCTACCCCTTCTTGGGATTTATAGCCGTGAGTATATGTATGTATGTATGTACATTCGTGAATAAACTATTTGATACACTCACGCCATTAGTTTCAATTGGGGTAGGAAGAGACTATCGACGCGTATATCATATTTACTTAAAAAGACAAACGTTCGTTGTCTGAAGAATAAAAGTGCATGTTTGAAAAGCTGAACCGGTAAGATTAAGTAGAAAAACCAGGGTAATCGTCATATAGTCATAAGATTAGTCCCGAAGTTATGTTTCTCGAAGCCGTTACCGAACCTATCAAAGCTTACTAATTTCATTAAGTCGTGTCTGCTATTCACAGTATCATTAAATATTTATCCGTAGAACGTTTCATAATGCTACTTCAGTGATTCGAAAATTCTACATAAAAAACAGTTAAGAATGAAGTATGAGGAAAAACACATTTATTACTCTAATGATCACAATTGAGAAGCGAGAAGATACCCATTATCTCTGCGGTATCGTATTCACATATTTTGGCAATGTTTCCGCCTAAACTGATCCTAAAATTTGTTTCGGAGCTGCGGCCAACAATGGCCTTCTTGTCTCATATATCTTAGAAATAATAAGGTTCCAATTTCGAATCTGACAGAAGTCTTTGTTAGCAAAATGAGATATGTTTATTTTCGTACATTGTTTTTTTTTTATTTCTTTATGAAACCCAATTTCAACTCCCTTTCATATGATGGCTTATTTTTGTCGGAATAAAAACAGTCTTCTTTAAAAATATTTTAAAACCTATAAAACTGAGGAAAGTTTAACATCGACTTACATTTGAAAGTATGTGGAATTACATGAATAGTATTTTTATATCAATATTAAAACATAATAACATAACATAAACGTTCATGCCGAATATCCCCGAAGGGGTTGGCAGAGGTACTAATACTTCTGAACATCACGTGACATTGACACCTGGTGTTCAGAGTACCCACGTTTTGCATGGACAGTGTACTCACGTGATAGGGGCAGGCCTATTGCAGTTTTGTACGAATACACAGTATTCCGTTCTTGCTCACTCAAAGACTCAAACCTTCACGCCTAATATTCTTGAAGGAATTAGCAGAGGTACTAATACTTCTGAACATAACGTGATATTGTTACCTGGTGTTCAGGCTACCCACGTTTTGCTTGGACAGTGTACTCGAGTCTGAGGATGGATACATAGGCATGTCAGCCACACTGTCACATGACTAAGTATAACTCAGCCAAGTGGGGTCACGATGTTTTCTCTCACCGTTAACAATCACAAATTATCCACACTATATGTCTTTAGAAAAGACAAATAGTGTATGCCCGAATCAGGATTTCAACTCACGCCTGTCTGCATGACGGACGCAAGTTCTCATCCTTTGAGCTATCACGGTTCTTGAGTCACAAGTTTTTCAATGAAATTATCGTATCTCGCTTTTAACAGGGAGTCAAAGGGTTGCATACATACTTAAATATACAAATACACTCTAGAAGGGGTAGCCAGAGTTTCGGAAAAAAGGAAAGTATTGTAAAATAAAGGTGATGGGTCTCCAAGCGCATTGCCCAAAAAACATTTTAATAAGTCCCAATACCCCTAGTCGCCTTTTTCGACCACGGGATGAAATGGGATAGTGCTATTCTACGCTATCACTAAACAGCAGAAAGGATGGTTGGGGGAAAATAAAGTTATCATTGGTCGTCAGACACTAATTTCAACGAGATTTGTCATTTAGTTTAATTATCTTCTACCAATATTATAATATTATAAATGTGAATTTATGTTTGTTTCATTTTTACGCTAAAAGTACTTGTTCGATCAGCATAAAACATTGTACATATATTCTTGGCAGAATATATACATTGTTTTTATTAAGAAGTCCGACACAAAGTTGGGAAATTTTAATCATAAAATGAAGCCAACGCTCTATATTTGTGGGCGGAAAACTAATGCCTTATATATTTTTATTAATTTATAAATTAAGAGATTTTTGCGTTATTGAATATAAATATTACAAATCTTTTTATTTCATTTTAAAATAATTTATTTCACTTTTCCCCTCACAAATTCTTGAAGTAGTTAAGAAGTAGTCAATTCCGAAGGTCTGATCTAAGTTTTTGGAAGACTATATAACCGTGACCTTAAGTAGGCGTTTCAAACAAACATGCGTATTGGATAATCAATATCACCCGACTTCAGCTTTGATAAAAACTTGAATTATCAATATAGAGATTTGTATTTACACTTGAACCTTGAAATAAAAACAAGTCATAGTCAAACGTGACCTTATGTAATAATATTTTGTTTTGAGTCAACTCAACCTTTATTAGATAAATTAGAAAATGACCAAAACATATTTTTGCTTTGGTTTTGCATGCCTGAATTAATTTTAATATGCTTTTTAAATTAGAACAGGACTTCTATAAAGTTTTTCGGAACGCACAAACTTAATATGACGACCCTTATAGCCTGATATCAGTATGCGTTTTATGATACGAATTTTCATCAAGTTAATTGCAGGAATTGTTACCGGGACATAGCGTGACTAATAGTAATAAACTACATATGAAAATTAATTCTTTTGAAAATATTTCCTTATACCCTACATTTATAGTAATAACTTTCTCTAGATATTTCAATAAGTAAGCGTCAGATATATTTTTCGAAAGTCACATAAGAGAGTACTTACTTTCGTCAGGCGGCTTATTTCCTAATGCAAAGTCTTTGAAACCTTTCCAATTAACAGTATAACGTCCACTTCGTCTCACCATCATCGGTAAATACTGGTTGAGAAAATCACGCTAACAATCGGGGAAGCAGAGGATGACGAGGGTTGCAGGTGGCATGCCGCGGTGGCGCGTGGCACGTGGCAGCGTGGCGTGGCGGCACTGGATCAATGTTACACTGCCAACTGTCAGCTGAGTTGGCGAGCGTACCGTACTCACCGCGCCGCCCGCCCGCCCCGCCCGCGCATGCGCGCCGCCGCCCGTCCTACTCTCCGCGCGACTCACATCCGCGCTATTTCATAATGAAAGGTCGCCAGACAGTTCGCTGCTACAATCTATATCTATTACAAAAAAAAGGATTGTAAACAAACCATTGCCGGGAATAAAATCGTAGATTTCATCAAGAAAATACTTCCATGACACTAGAATTTCACATCCGTCAATTATAAAACACATTCGTCGAATGATCCAGCTAAAAACTAAGTATTAATTGGAGATAAAACTTGCAAAACACAAAAAAAAATAAAAATTTGGTTACTTAATATTTTTTCCAATGCAAAAATTTGGGATGGGTATTGACATTAAATAGTAATGAAAGAATGACAGTAATCGATTACCGATTGATGAATCGATGTAAGAAGATCCAATATATCAAAATCGCAAGGAATAAAATGTATAACACTGTAAACTATTGTATTTTTAACAAAAATAATAATATGCATATTGATACACAAAACAAATTTATTACGTTTTAAGTTCAGAAATGGTTAGTGAGTATGTAGATTATACCTATTTTACTATTACATTTAAGTTTTATTTGGTTCGGGCCGATTCTGGTCTTTTTTTAGAAATGTCTTTTATTAATCGACTAAGGATTTTGCCGTGTAGTGTCGGCTTAGAATAACACTACCCCATTTCTACCCGTGGGTGATCGTAAGAGGCGACTAAGGGTCTAGGGGCTTTTTAAGTGATTTTTGGGCGATGTGGTTGGAGACCCGTCACCAAAAACATTTACTGTTACCATCTTTTCCCCTTTCAACTTCCAAAAGTGGCTGAGGAATTTCTCATTCCAAAGCTCTGGCTACCCCGTCAAGGAATTTATAGCCGAGAGTATATGTATGTATGTATGTAATCGACTAACGGCCCGTCCCGGCTTTGCACGGGTTGACACATTTAATTTACACATACAAAACATTTCGTTATTAAAGATAAGTCAGGTATGAATAATGTGATGCGTTTGGCATTAATATTGGCTGTCAGTCACTCGGGGAATTTAATCTGTCTTTTTAATTTTATACATAGGTGTAACTTCTAAGGTTTATTGTGGGATTGGGATTAGTTTAATTTTATTAAATACGTAAAAACGCCTGTTCTATATTTACGTATTTAATCATTTTATTTCTGTAGCAATTGCTCCGGAAAATCGCTATACTAATTTTTGCTCAAATGTGCTCTCATGTTAGTACGAAAAAAAAACGAATATTAAAAAAGGTTATAGACGATATGGCCGAAAAGCAAAATATCCAAGTACTACGTCTTCCTCCGTACCACTGCGAACTGAACCCAATAGAACTAATTTGGGCTCAAGTAAAGTCATATGTAGGACGGAACAATAAAACATTTAGAATGCCCGAGGTTAGGACTTTACTGGAAGAAGGTATAGCAAAAATTGGTGCAGCGCAGTGGACAGGATGTATTAGTCACGTTATAAAAGAAGAAAAAAAAATGAAGGACCTGGAAGGTTTAATTGATGCTGCGACGGATTCCATACAAGAAAAAATTATAATAAATGTTGGCGACTCTACGACCACTGATGATGAATCGGATATCGAAGACCTACCTGAGACAACCTAAATTATACATTAATACCTAAGTTATGTTTGCCTAAATTACTATATTAAATCCATTTTCAATGTAAATGACTGCCTCCATCTCGCGGTTAAGCGCTTGGTTTCAAGTACGGGGTCTTGGGTTCGATCCCCGAGGGGTGGTAACTTTACAAAGATTTGTAAGATTTAACCCAGTTTGGAAGGATATTGCAAAATTAAGATGATTCCGTGCTTCGGGCACGTTAAGCCGTCGGTACCGGCTACTATTACGGTAGTAGTCTTTAGTCTACCAACCCGCAATTGGCCAGCGTGGTGGATTATGGCCATATCGCCCTATATAGGGTAGGCTCGAGCCCCGTGGTGGGGATATATATGGGCTGTGAGGAATTTAAATAGTAAATTGTTTGGTAGCATTTAAAAAATAATAATAATGTGAGTGTTAACGATACAGTAACTATTATTTCATACTTTTAACTGAAATTTTAAACATATCTTGGTTTTTTGTATTCGACTATCTTGAATAATTTTATAAGAAGTGTATGTACATCACACATTTACACAAATTAAATTATATATATATATATATATATATATATATATATATATATATATAATTTAATTATATATATATATATATATAAAATATATATATAATTAAATTATATATATATATAATATATTTATATTATTTCAAAGTGAAAAGATAAATCTTTGTTTTTTGAACGTCAAAATTCAACTTAATGGTAATGGCGTAGGTATGTGACGACCCCACCGCCCGTTGTTGGAATGGCGTCGAGATGATATGTTCATCAGCTTGCCTTTCACTGTACTATCACAGTTCTATTCACCCCGCTGTGTATCAATCAACAAGTAATTTGTATTTATACTTTAGTAAGAAAAACATTTCGATGCCATGATTTGGATATTTTTATGACCCTGCTAGTGTGCGAATGAGTTCGCCGTCTAGAGGTCGCAACAGTCTCTTCTCTGCATACCCCAATGTTGGCTAACGTGAGTATATGCATAAAAGTTATTATAGGGAACGAATGTGTGTTTTACATCTGTTTATAAGTATACGATTAAATTGGATCAAGAAATTTGCTTACAATTAGTAACGTATTCGATGTTTACGTCGCCGTCGATTATATTGGTTACAACACTAAAATACTAAAAGGTCATTGACGTTTCTTTGTTTACAACCCTATTTTTTCTAATTGATACAGACGGTACATTTACTATTCGCTCTCAGCGTGTGATCATTTTATGACATTTACGTAGCCTCTATTTACGGAAATCACTCAACTTTGAACGTTCATCGATATACACATTTTTTGCAGTAATACATTACTGCTTGATCGACGTAATGTAAATTCTTACATCATATCCGATCGTAAATTTTAGTGCTTTTCAAGCAATAAAATAAGACGCCAGTTTATTTGGGAAGCCTATGAAAACCGTAATATTTTTATCACAATATATTTAGAAGAGCTTTTATTCGTGCACTAGGAAATGGAAATTATTAATTAATTGAGAATATGTTAGCTGTGTAGTGTCGGCTTAGAATAGCACTACCCCATTTCTTCCGGTGGGTGTACGTAAGAGGCGACTAACGGTATTGGGGCTTTAAAGGGATTTTTGGGCGATGCGGTTGGAGACCCATCACCACAACCTTTATTTTACCATGTTTTCCCCACTCAACTTTCCAAAAGTGGCTGAGAAAATTTTTCATTCCTTAGCTCTGGCTACCCCATCTAGGGATTTTTAGCCGTGAGTATAGATGTATGTATGTATGTATGAGAATATGTTTTGTATCCCTAGTTTATTGATATTTCTCTGCACACTTTTACAAACTTGTGTATTTGAAAAATAATTAAGAAATAATGTAGCATAGAGTGAACAAATAGTGGATATAATATACAAAATAATTTCAAGAGATGTACAAACAAACAATCAATATTTATTATATACGTTTAGAAATAATGATGCAAAAATAGTCAAATAATAATCGTCATAGTTGCCGGGCCGATAACAATTATTTAGGTATAACAAAACTATTGAATTCGAAATGATAACTTTTAGAGATGACATTAGATTGCCAAAAACATACAATTAGATATCCTGATACGAAGTCCAAGAAGTTTTACAATGGTAAAAGAGCCCCGGCTGAAGTCCTGGTCTAGATAGAGACTACAATAAGTGATAGTAAACACGGGTGGAGAGTGGCTGGATCATTAATAATAGTGTATAAACATTGACACATCTCCAGCCAGCACCAAACATGCAGCTGATAGTGGTCGCGTGCCCTTTACTGATAACGCCGTGGTATAAGTTCACTGTCGTCTGCTTTATATTCACAGTCGGTTTATGTTCCTTGGTATGTTAAAGCGCTGTTTCCTGCACACTCTGAAAATTAAGTGATTCGATCGCCAATCAAAATGCCGTGGACAAGCAGTAACAGGTATAGTCTTATACAGTTTTTACTTCTTATATTTTCTTTTAATTTAATTTTTATATAACTTTTAAATATTCATAACATTTAATAACATATGTGATGTTTTTGTTTCAGAATTTATGCCAAACCCTCCAACTCAAGTGGAGGCGAAGTTCAAGAAGTTAGACAGAGAGATATAAGAGCAAAGCCCACTGCGGCTGCTGATACCAATGGTCGGTTCGAGCTGGTCGACCACGGGTATGGGAAGAACTCAGTGAAATTGCTGCACGTGCATCGAGATGGAGACTATCATAACATCAGAGAATTCGAAGTTTCAACCGAGCTAAAACTAGCATCCGAATCAGCATATGTTATTGGAGATAATAAAGAAGTTGTAGCTACCGATTCTCAGAAGAACACAGTTTACCTCCTAGCAAAAAAACATGGTGTCAAGACTCCAGAGGAATTTGGAGCAGTTGTAGTCAATCATTTCTTGTATACCTACAAACAAGTACTAGAAGCTAAATGCCATGTCATTGAATATCCATGGGAGAGATTGCAAGCCGGTACTCCTCACAACCACGCTTTCGTTTATGCCCCGACGGCAACTAGGTGGTGTCAAGTGTCACAAGTGCGCCATGGTAAATTACTTTTTTATATATAAACATTATTAGCTATACATTTAAAAATAAGTATTTATGAGTCTCAAGCTTAATTTGATTTCTTTTTTACAGAAAGTGTAATTGTAAAATCTGGTTTGAGTGGGCTCCGTGTTTTGAAGACAACACAATCAGCATTTGTTGATTTTGTCCAAGATGAATACACAACATTAACCGACGCCGCTGAGAGAATATTTAGGTATGCATTGACGATTGTTTACATTTGATTATATGCTAATTAATTAATGACATATTTTCTAGATTACTAAATTGATTTGTTTTGTTTTGCAGTACCGTTGTGGAAGCCGAATGGACTTACGAGAGTATGAAATCAGCTGACTTCGATAACGCTTGGTTGACTGTGAAGGATGCTATTTTGGACAAGTTCGCCGGCCCACCTGACACTGGAGTCTATTCTCCGTCTGTTCAACACACACTGTACCAAGCTGAGAAAACTGTTTTAGAAAAAGTATCTGAGGTGTGTATATGTTCTCTTTAATATAGTAAAGGACGTTGAAAGTAAAGTATGATGTCAAATGGGCGTAGCTATGTAAGGGGTATTTAGTAATTAGTAGGAAAGTTTTAGGTATCCTAATGTTAAGCTAGGTTAGTAATGACATTAAGAATATCTAAAAGGAGAAACTATTTAGCTAATTATTTGCCGGTAGCCCAGCTTCGCTCTACCAATTACAATTTCTACACATGTTGTTCTTGTCTTAATAAAAGTCTAGAAATCTAAATATAGTTACAACCATTTTTCACTTATGAAACTAGGGTTAAAAGTGCGACTTCCAACATGTAATAAAACGTTTGTCTTTCCTCAGATTTCCTGGATCAAAATGACGATGCCGAACAAGCACTACCTGAACATAGACATGTCCAAGTTCCCCGCTAACGTGACCAAGGGGGACCCGCGCCACCAGATCTATCAGCCCACCGACAAGCCGGCCGGCCTCATCTACGCGCAACTCAGCCGAAGAACGCGTAGCAAACTGTGACGTCACACGTCGTAGCCTTCTACACAATGTACCATGAATGATTGCATTTTTAGAGTCGTTTCCGAATTTACACTTTATCATCACAATTTGTAAAGGACTTCGACATTGTATTATACTTAAATTAATTCATTATTGTAAATTATTAAGATTATTTTAAAATAAAAAACAGCTGTTATAATAAAACAAAATGTCTTTTAATAATAATACAAAACATCACTAAATATAAATAAAGGATAACATATCATTACTCTTACAATATTATAAATGTTTATTAACAGAACATAAATTTAGCTATATTCAAAACTGGCAAAAGTATTTGATGAACATTTCCATTTTTTTCACAATTGGTTATTAATGAAATTGATTCTGAAATGTGATACAGGTGAAGACATAATGTTAATTGTTGATTAGTCTAGTTAAAGTTATGATTGGTTCTATAAGCGTTTATTTCCCACGATGCGGTCAGACAGGGTGTAGATCTCTTCGACGGTCTAAAACAAAATCAATTAATTAATAACAATATTTTCAGCCTAGTAATTTAACCTTTTATTACCTAAGTATTGCAATTTAACCTTGATATGGAATCCTTTTAAGAAACCAGATATCAGGCTTACTCCAGATTTTTATTGCTATTCATACGTGTGGTATGACTCAGGTCAACGGTTAGCGAAAATATTGTGAGAAACTCACATACTTTAGATTACTTACATTATAAGTTTAAGTTTATCAATTGGTTGGTCTTATAATAAGCAAATATAAAGAATGAAAATGCTTTCTATAATGCAAGACAGGCAATACCCACACAATACACACATCTATTGAGAATATAAATACCCCAATGAGGAGTAGGTTACAACATTGTAGTTATTTAAAAACTATTAATTTGTAATAGATATAATGTAACTGCTTGCGAATTGAAAGAAAAAGTAAATAAAGGTCTCAGACCACCTTAGGAAGATCGCCGCAAATTTTAAATCAGCTCCATTTGGTTTAATAGTCAAATTGGCATAAGCTATGCCAGATTTTTGCTTCTAGGGAATCCTTGTTATGTGTCGTTAGCTAATAATCGTGTTTTTATTTGATTTAACCGTTACTAAGCCAGTTCTTATTCGCTTAACAACTATTTTAGTTACCCAAGATATGAGCAACATTCATAAGCCTCTTGTAAAAGACAATAGAACTGAACTATCTCCTGCAAGCGTACTAAAGAAATTTGGATGAGTATGCTCTATTTCCCTCTCCGTCAAGTTAAAGGAGGCCTATGCCAAATGCTGTAACACTAATAAAAGGGCTGAAAAGGAGCACAAAGAAGTACAAAGATATTTAGAACTGCAGTTTATCGCGAAGGTTAGGCGTGGGTCAGATTGAGTTGGTTTATAACCGGTTACAGTTAGTTAGGACACGAGCCGTCTACAGGGCGCTTATCAGGATCCAAAGTCAATCATGCTCTTATTTTAAAATAAATTAATTGGCTGCAATGCTAGAATAAACGGAGACTTTGAGAGATATGTCATGTTTATTATACCTAAAGTGTACACGATATTCTATCACGGCTTAATATTATGAAAAGGCAATCAGATCTTTCGAATTTCATTTATCAATTCAATAGCTATTGACCTTTAGACAGTTGTTGACATTAAACCGTCAAAATCGCCGAATGTTCGTGTCATTGTATCGTCAAAATTAGCACATACATTTACTCCACAGTGTTTATGCGTGATACACAAGATAGTGTACTAAAACTACACTACTTCATACACTATAAATGCGGAAGTTTAGATGTTCGGATGTTGGCTGATTAATCAAAAGTACTGGACAGAAGTGAATGATGAATTAATGAGATGAGACCTAAACACCAGGTGATATAATTTTAGGTGAAGTATGGTGGAAGATGTTCAGAAATATTACCTTATAATATTATTTTTTATGGATATTATGCCATAAAAGATTCTAATGTAAGAATACATTTATTTGATGATAGAGGTTAATCTAAATTGGAGTAGCCTACATTAAACATATCAAGTATATATTTTGAAACGTCGCTTGTCGCTTTGAATGATAAAGCGATTAATAATAATTTAAAATTTTGTTTCTTTACAGGAGTAGTTTAATTTATATAAACAATATGAGTATTGTTTATTTATTATTGTGAGTCAAGGTTTAGCGAGACAGAGGGCCTGTTAGATATATTGTAGTATTAAGATGTAAATTGGATAACGTAGTTATCATTACTAATAGATAGCTTCGTTTAATTATTCTAGGTGTGTTTTTAATAACTAACACGAAAAGATAGCAGGTAGTACATCAAACTCGTTTAATCTTACACGGTAGTTTTTATAACTAGGTTTTGCTGCTTTTCATCTGAGTTTTCATTTCATATTTAAGTAACAAACATATTCAGTCAGTTGGGTAGGTGCGTCACCAGTAATATAATTAAAGCTTCAGGTTAATGACAGTGACTGAAATAGGCAAATGAAGGCGTGAATTTTCGTTTTTGTGTAATATGAATATGGCTTGATTTTACCACCAGATAAAAAATACAAAACATATGTGAGTAATGTTTATCCTGATGTTTGAAGGGAGAAATTGCAATAAAGCCATATGGTGTTTTCATTGTAGAATCGATAAAACATGATATTTTATCGATTTAAATTGACTATAAAATATTAACGTTTATTTTGCTCAAAAACAATTCGTAAATCGTAATCCACAGGACTACAGGCTAACAAGACAATAGCTACGTACAAAATCAAATACATTCTAAACCCAAAAAAACTTACTGTCAAAGTTTTCAACGTTTTCACGTCATTGTTCTCGAACCGGAGCATGGCGAACTCCTCGTCTCCAAAGCGGAACCCGTTCTGAATGTCCTCCTCCTTCTGCGCCTCCAGGTCTGCAGCACACTTCTCGAGGAGTTCTGCTGATGTCAGCTTTATTTCCATCTCCTCCTCCGCTTCATCCAACTCGTCTTCATCCATTGCCTACGGAAAATATGTATGTATCGTTTTGTCTCTTTTTGTTCTTTATTTTGTAGTTGCAGCGTTTGGCTCTTTTTTTCCGAGCGGTGAAATAACAAATTTAATTTTGGTGGCATATGAGAGGTGGAATCAATTGATTGACAATAATGGGCCGGGCTTAATATCGTAGTAGTTGATGGTAGTAGTCTTTATAAGTCTGCAATCTCGCTCTGGGATAACGTTTAATCATTCTATTCAGGGTAGACTCGAGCCTCTCGGTAGGGTAGCGCTTGCCAGAGCAAATAAAATTACATTATAATGAGAAGAGAACGAGAGAGAAGTACTAAAGGTTTTTCAGGATCGTATAAAGAATATATAGTAAGTACACAAGTTCATTGAACTCTTTTTTTTAATATCTATATTCATTCTGGTGTATTACAACGCTTACCTCTTAAATGAAATATTTTCCATCTTAAATTTTCTACTCATGAAGATTTTTGGTAGTGTTTTTCTTTATAATATTCAGTCAATAAAATACCCTACTCAAAACCCTTGAAAGGCATAGCGCTTTTAGTTTCTGGCTTAAAGATAAGATAAAATTAGTATAATATTTAAAGTAATCTTATTGTATTTTTCGGTAACTTTAATACATAATGTTAAGCAAGAAGAACTTATAGTGAAAGCATCCAATCGCACCCATTAACTTGTTAAATTACTTTTTAGTATATTTTGTTATTATAAGCAACCCTTTTAAATGAAAGGATACAAACAGAATAACCATCCCATTTAATTTGCGTACTGTCTATCAACTATTGTTACAATAACGAAGCTAATAATTACCTGATCAATCTTTTGGGATCCTTTCAGTTTTTTCAAATATTCATTTAGTCGTTGTCTGCGTACTTTGGCTACCTCTACATTGACTTTCCGCCAAAATACGAACACTGGGTGGTAGTACAGCTCCGGCGGACAATCTCTCAGCTTGGTTTTGCCAATGAGAATCAACCGTTTCAGCCGTTCCATTTCATCTAACTGCAAACATAAATAAAATTTACTATTCAACTCTAACCCTATATGATTTACATAATAATGGTAGCCAAAATGTGTACTCAATTTAAGAGTCAACAAGTTATTTAGAGCAAAAACGGGTCATCGGTCATCGCAACTCAGTTTGTTACTAAGTATACCTAGTCATTAGGAACGTGTCTGTTTAATGTTTGATATCGCATGAGTGACCAAACTAGATTTATCCAGTTCAATGCATTTAATACGCAGCGCCCCTTGTAGTTATCACAAGACCTACTCTAAACGGGGTCAGAGAAAATTCTACTGCAGTTCAAGTTTGAATGGACTTGAATACAAAACAAAATAATTCATGCGCATATTGTGTGGAAAGAGGAGTCATGAGCATGACTTGCAGCCCGTATTTTCCAAGACAGTATAATTTGCTGGTGCAAATGAAACTTGTCCGTCAAACTGTAATCATAACAGACGGGAGAGATGTCTGTTTGATTGATTTGCGGTTGAAGAAAATTAATTCGTATGAATAGGGCGAAAAACAATTTATTTTCAATTAGTTGTCCAGCTAGTTGGCAAAGTCTGTCACGGATTAATATATTAGGTAATTTTTCACATTCCTTTCTGCGAATGGCTTTTTAAGAGATAATAGGTAAAAAATGTTGTCAAAAAGTCATGTCTATGAGAAGAAGTGTTGAGTGTACTAACTTTTCCTCTTCTAATTGTAAATTTTGCTAACTAATTATGGATTCCAAAGTTTTTTCTACCCTTTTTAAGATCAAAGCCTAAAAACATAGGTTACACTTATGTCCAAATGTATGTCAAGGTAAAGACAACCCAAGTCAATATGCAATACTTACAACTCTATTCGAAACTCGTTTGTCCAGGTTCTCCTCGCTGACCTCCCGAATCCTGTCCTCGAGCTCCTGCATGTACACCTTGCTGGTGAGCTGCACCACGTTCGTGGACATCAACTTCTCCAGCCGGGCCCGAACGCGCGGGTGCGCGAAGCTGTTAATAAGTGATTTTTTGCAGCATTATTATTATGACACATGATTAATTTTCCATGTAATATGTACGCGGATTTTAGTAGTGCAACATCTAATTGGAGAACGACCTTGCACCTAATATTCAATTAAACGCACGCATATTCTTCGAAATATAGACAGAAACAGCAAATGTTTACATTGAGGATGATTAATTTAGAACATAAAGAGAGTTGTTATCCTACTAACCATAAGAATGAGGAATTTCAAACTGCAATAATTTTATTTAAAACAGCAAAGCCTCGGCAAGCAATTATGCAAATTAATTTTGCGCTACTATTGCAAATTCAAAATGGCAAACGATTCAAAATGGCCGACTTGAAATTATAGGTACACTATTACAAAGTGTACAAAACGAATAGGTTTGCTGCGGTTTTTTTTGTATGAATTTTTTAGGGTTCCTTTAATGTTGGACATTTAATAATACAAATAGCAATTAAAATAATCTTACGACTCCGGCTGGTTCGATGCAGCAAGTTTTCTGGTACTCGTTTTGATTGTGGTAATAGTTTAGCAAATAAGAATGACAGGTACTAGTACCCTATGAAGTAACTATTAGTTAGCGGGTGGCGATGTGTTTGACGGAGGCTCCGAAATTTCACCCACGTCGAGCTCTTTGTGAGGGCATGTGGCTGGCACGGTAAGGCACCACTTACAACTACGATGTATAGAGTTTTGGGGTAAAAGTGTTTTCACATTTATTGGATCCGTTTCATATGTGACGAATAAAATGTGGTGGTTGAAGGTTAATAAATAATTTAGTCATCATTCACTCATTCCAAAATTAAATGTGTGACAGTAGATTGATTCGAAATGTGTACGAAAATAGTACATTATTATACAAGAGAGCAAAGTTTATCATTACAGTGGAGGTGGATTCTGAGCCGGAGCCGAAGGGGAAGATTCTAAAGAATCGAGCGCTGTATTTAATTATTGTAATAGCATTTATCTGTCTTTCTTCAACACATTAAATGAAATAAACAATAAAAAAATATAAAAAAACTAATGGTCTAGAGCTCGGTCTATCCGCAGCAAGCAGATAGCTTAGATTTTCAGCTCTGGCCAAAAACTTATAACTCCAAACTTGAACACATACAAGATGTGTGAAAAAACACATATATTAAAAAAAATAATTACAAAAATAACAATAATAATGTAAAAGCTAACAAGTTTACACAGATTTATTATAATTAATTATAGATTACAATTTGAAGTAGATGTACATAAGATATAGATAAATAAACTAATCAATACCTCATACAAGAAAATACTTACATAAAATGCTTAAAACATAGTACTTACTTTAGATACACAATCAGTACTTAAGTTCATATAGTATAAATAAAATTAAACTAATTGTTATTGTGTGTCATCAAATTAATTTATAAAGAGATAGCAAACCAATACTAAAAACCATTTCAAGCAGATCATAACAAAAATTAAAAATCTAATCGAAAAAATAAAATTCGGAATTTAGGAAGGAAAATGCTTGATTTTACAAATAATCATCCTTATTTACACCAAAGTAACTGGATAACTCTTTTTATATGCAACCTCTTTAATGATAACTAAAAAGTTGAATTAAGAATAAATACACTATCGCACTACTGCGTAATGATAATAAAAAGTCACCGTTTTGTTAATAAACGGCTTAACATGAATTCAGTGCAATATGAGTCACTTTATGAACAAGTGTGTTTTATTTTATTTTATTAGGGACATCAACAGCACATAAACATGTAAGTTACAATTAGATAAATACAATGAAAAAGCCAATAACAGACATCTACAGAAGATACAAAAAACAGTAGTACATACAGATATGTAAGAAAAGTTGTAACATAAAATGTGTAGAATGATTGAATGATTGATTTGTGTTATATATGGTATAAATATATATATATACGTAAGTAGTTTTTCTATATATATATATATGTGTGTGTGTGAGTGTGTGTGTGTGTGTTATTCACTTATTCCCTCTTTTTATTATCTAACGTCTTAATAACGTCGAAACGGAATTTGGCCTTTGAAGAAGCAAAAGGATCAGTTTCACCAAAGAGATTATTAAATTGATTGGCAAGGCGAACCATTGTAGAATTCCTTGCATAATTAGTATGATTAGAGGCTAAGTGTGTAAAATATATCAAACTCAAACGTTCACGCTGCCGCCGTGTATCCGCGATGGGGTTGGCAGTGGTACTGATTCTTCTGAACATCACGTGACATTGTCATCTGGTGTTCAGAGTTCCCACGTTTTGCTCTGATAGTACTCATGTTTTTCGCCGTTTTATACGAATACACTGTAAAATGACGAAGTAGTTAAGTACTACTTAGTCATGTGGGTTTCCTCACGATATTTTCCTTCATCGTTAACCACCATGATAAATTAACCAAACATATGACTTCGTCGTTCTACCCATTGGACTTTCACGGCTGTGATTGTAGTTGGTTGCAAAATATTTAAACAAAAAATATTGTAAACTAGAAATTACTTTGAGTTTTGTTCAGCTTTTTCTATATTTTATCTCTCAATCATTTATACACTGAACATACCATCCAAACGTTTTCTTGGAAGATATCACTGTAAGTGATAAATCAGCCAATTCTACCTCTATTTAATTCTATTATTTCTGTAACATTATTTAATGTTGATGTGCAATAAGTAGTTTTCTATTCTATTCTAATAGCTATTGAATATATCAATTAAACCTGTAGTAAACAATTCATAAAATTATAATCTTTTCTGTAATAAAACGAAGGTTAAAAAATGTAATGGTGTGTGAAGTATAAAAGGTAATTTAATGTCAAAATTCATATTCAAAATACAAGTGGGTTACCACCTTAATATTGCATGGCCTTCGTCGTTTCCATGAATATCACGTGTGTATTCGAGAACGTACTAACCATGGATTACATTTTGGCGATCAACTGTACAATTTTATGAGGAATTGCGAGAAACACTTTCAGTTTTATTGTATCTGGATTAAATGTTTAATTATGAAGTTCATAGCTATGTTATTTTAATTTGATTTTATACTGTTTGTTTTGTTTAAAGTTAATAAATAACTGATTCTCACAATGAAACTCTAGGTTTAATGGAGGATCAAATACTATCTACTTTTATAGTACATACTTTACTTTGTTTACATACATACATACATATACTCACGGCTATAATTCCCTAGACGGGGTAGCCAGAGCTTTGGAATGAGAAATTCCTCAGCCACTTTTGGAAGTTGAGTGGGGAAAAGATGGTAATAAAAATGTTTTTGGTGACCATCGCCCAAAAAACACTTGAAAAGCCCCTATACCCTTAGTCGCCTCTTACGATCACCCACGGGTAGAAATGGGGTAGTGTTATTCTAAGCCGGCACTACACAGCACTTTGTTTACCTTCGGACCAATTTAATGAATTTTGAATGGTTTGTGATGTGAATGAGAAAGGTATTCCCTACCGGGCGAGTTTATCGTAAAGTGTTATATAGCCTTCATTTATATCCATAACTGTAAACGTATGTTTCTATTATTATTCCTTTGGCTCCATTTACTATGGTTTTGCCCTTTAATTACGTAATTGTGGGATAAAACATATCATGCATATACTCACGGCTATAATTCCCTAGAAGGGGTAGCCAGAGCTAAGGAATTATAAATTCCTCAGCCACTTTTGGAAGTTGAGTGGGGAAAAGATCGTAAAATAAAGGTTTTTGGTGATGGGTCTCCAACCGCAACGCCCAAAAATCCAATAAAAACCCCAATACCCTTAGTCGCCTCTTACGACACCCGTGGGTAGAAAGGGGTAGCAGCATTCTAAGCCGGCACTACACGGCATATAAAAATAATATTTAAAAACCAGGGAATTAAGCTTTTATGTCGGTGGATCTGTGAATGTTTGATGTATTTTAGATTAAAAGCCAACACAATTTGATTATTCTAATTTGAGTATTAAGATTCTGAGAGCTACTAAAAGTGCCTTGTGATAAAGCAATAAATATGGTTTTAAGGTTACAGTGTGAAAAAATACTTCAATGGATCTTAACTTTTATTTTTGTTTAGCTATGTATGTACTGATGGCATAACATAGCACTATATATAGCATTAGGGCTTTTTATGTGATTGTTGTGTGATATTCTACAACCACCATTTACTTAACAATTAACATCAAAAAGTATCTTAATTTAAAAAAAAAACTGAATCTCTGTCTACCTCTTTACGGAATTTATAGCCATGAGTGTGTAAATTTGTTTTAAATAAAGAATTCACATTACCATTAGCATTAATTGCCATTATTAATCACCTTTTTTCTTATCATTGAGATAGTGTAATACTTTTTAGAGTTGTTTCCCTGACACTCGGGTCAAGAAATTGGGCGACTCGAAATCACCGAAGAAGGTCTAACTAACTAGTTACAGTCTATGATAAGAAGTGTGTTAGCAACAGCGATAAACGTAAAATAATAACACATATATGTATTCATAATATATTTAGAGGGTTATCCAAAACTATAAAGGTCTAAAGATTATTTTATTTAACGAATGTTTTTAGAAAACGTACGAGTCTATGTATTTATTTGGAATTTCATAGAATAAGACGTCTTTTGCTACCCATAGCTATTCGATTTAGGTTTTTCTACATAGAGTTATTGAACATCATAATAGTACGAAGATATTCTTCAAGAAATTCGTAAGATGTATATGTTTGTTCTACTAACATTATATTATATTACAGAGACTTCGATGTTTGTTACCAAATCATGCTTTACCTATAGATAAATCTAATATAGAATGTTTTTATTATGCGGGAAACAAAACACTTTAAAACTGAAGAAGAATGGAACACTAAAAAAAAAACTTTAAAGAAACCGAAAGCAGAACAGAATAATCTGATTACTCATCGAAAGGGAAAGTTTGTGGACAAGGTATTTTTATCGGCATCATTTCGGGCGAGGCGCCCAATTTTAAACTAAGTCGTGTCCTGAAAAGATCTCATTTATTATGTTATATTTAAACCTGTTTATGTTGAGAGTCAACATTCCCACATCACAGCGCGCTATAAATGTGGGTACCGAAATAGATCACCTAATTAAATTAAGTAATCGCAGCATTAACTTTATTTATGTCTAACTGGTGAGAGGGATAACGTCAGGTCATTGGCCAAGATCCTGCTTCAACGAATTAATCATGTTTGGTTAGTTTCCTATAAACATGTTGGTTTGAGCCTAGAAATTGCAAGTTTTTATGTATTGCTTGTTCTTTTCCTCCTGGAACAATATAGCTTATAAAAGCTATAAACTCTTCAGCCACATTTGAAAGTTGATAGGGGACAAGATGGAAGAAATAAAGTATCTTTGGTGCAAGGTCTCCAACCGCATCGCCCAAAAACCACTTAAACAAATCCCATACCCTCAGTCGCCTCCTACGACACCCATACGTAGAAAGCGGTAGTGACATTCTAAGCTATCGGCTATCCTTCTCAATACTCCTGAAATTGCATTCGTTTTATTACTTAATATTTAGCATGTTTATTCTTGTATCGTTCTAAATCAGGTCTGTGAAGGTGTCTGGGTTGAAGTCAAACAAAAAGTAGAATCGGGACTATTTAATTTTTGGAAGGATTGCTTTAACTAATTTTGTAATCGGCGTATGTTTTATAATATAATATTCATAGTGTTAAATTCATTGCTGTTTACTTCACCGCTCGAGATTTGGATGAATTAATTTTATAAATATAAAATATTTTCTTGTAGAGGTTACAGAAGTAATAATTTTTCAAATAAGGGAATGAGTATATTTTTTGGCCGTAATAAATAATTTTAGAACAATCACTCGAATAAATTTCAAGATACAATGTTTGGTGAGAATCGTTTTTCATTGCAAAACATCGACACTTGTTGCTGTTTGTTTAGGTTTGTGTACAAAAACACTTGAGTCCGATTTTGTTGAAATGAAATTTTCCTAACAGTCAATGTAATCAAACCGTAACAGCCAACGATATGGTTCCCAAGTTTATAATACCACTGAATCTGGCAAAAGATATTTTAGGTTACCGGCCGGCAGCAACTGCACCTAAGAGTAGTTGTTTATTTTAATGCATTTGCAGTTAAATAGAATTAACTATTGCATGTAATGTAAACAATGAAATATTCTGAACTGCAAATTGTGAGGACTATCAAATAATACACCAGTGCATAAATTTCAATCCTTGCAAGGACAACAGGACTACTTGTTGTATTTAAGTTGAGAGATAAAGTCGATTTAAAAGAAATGTGTTGAGTTAAAAGCAATTTTTTTTTATATTATCTTTTTTAACGGTAGTTTACTGAATTATTTTGTAAACAGTAGTTGTATTACCTTTATATTACAACTATTCCCCTCTCACCTTATAATTTTGTCAGAGGAATGTGTACGACCTGAACGTCTGAAGCTCTGTCTACGTATGTCAACTATAGCTGGTGATGAATCGCTAGATAATGGTTCCTTATTAGTGCCCCTTATCATCATAATAACAGCTGGAAAACTCTACCACACATAATGACTGCCGGATATTAGCCTCACAAAACATCTCGACAAGGAGTGTCATATGCTGTCACCGTCACAATAACAACATTTATGCCCATTTTATCCGTGGTCTACTCGTGCTGCGCCATACAGTGCGGGTCCATATAAGATCCGTCTAACAATTACTGCTAATTGTTTGGTGTTCCTCTTACTTTCACGTGTTTTTTTAAAAAATTTAGTCATTAAACTGTGTTTGATACCCGACGTCGCGTCGTCTTTTATATTAGCCGCAGAAATAACTCGACCTTAATTCACTACTTAAAGGATAATAAATAGTATGATTGGAAGTTTCAAAGAACATTGCGATTTGGTAAACGTGATTTGTGTATTGACGTAGATACCTTGCAATTATACAGATTAATGTGGTCCCTTTCGTTACATTTTGAAGTCTGCAGATTAGTTCAGTTACAATAGATTTATATGTGATTAATACACGACATGTGTAGAGTAGATTTATAATGTAATTGAAAATCTTTTTAAGCAACATAAATCAATGAAGAAACGTTACAAATCAAACAGCCCATCTGCTTCCTAAATAATGATGTTTGTTAACTCTAGCAGCCGTGAGGCATAAACAAACAGTAAATGACTACTTCTTATGTTAACATAAATAAGTCACAAAGGGAATTTATCAAAATATGTGATTTAAAATGCAATTAATCATTCAAAAGAACGATTACTACAAAAAAGGGTACCAAACGTTTTATTATAAGAAATTATAATGTAAGATTATGTGATCAAGTGAGAAATAGTGTTATTCGTGAAAAGTGTTGTGTGAAAGATGACATTGTAAGAAAGATAGAAAAAGGAATGTTGAGGTGGTTTGGGCACATAGAGAGGATGGATAATAGAAATTGGTAAAAGGGATCTATGGAGCTAGTGTGGACGGTAATGCTAGTAGAAGACGACCATGGAGAACACACTTGGACCAAATTGACAGTGTGCTCGAAAAGGCAGGCGCCCGAAGTATGAAGAATAAAAGAGCATGTATGAAAAGATTGATGGATGTAAACGAAGACAGAGAGGTTTGTCAGGATCGTACGAAGTGGTCGATCGTACGGTGGTACGATCGATAGTCTCTGCCTACCCAATGGAACTAATGGCGTAAGTATATGTGTGTGTCAAGAAATTAATTTAAGTATCGTCCTGAATTTCTAGTTTATGAATACAACATCGTATAGTATAGCAATATTCTCCTATATATGTTCATTCCCGGTAAGTATTTCATCTTACGAGACTTTTAAGGAATTAGGACCTTATAAATTGATTTGTGAGAGGATGGCTTTGAGCTCGTAAGCAAAATTGCTTTATTGCCCATGTTATCTACTACCGTGCCCCCGCCAAGACGAGCCAAGCGAAGCGCACGGGCACTACCTACCTTTTCTCGAAGCGCTTCGTCGTTTTTTTGAAGCCTCATAACTTGGGTTTGAGTTATGCTAGATCAACAAAATTTTCGGGATATATTGTCAATAGCGGACTTATTGAACATATTAAGTTTTAATTACATTAGCTTTTATACTTCAGATTTTATTTATATCTAAAAATCGCTGATTTCGTCACTGACTCACTGATGATCATCAAAATTATTAAGGTATTTCCTAATGCCCTGGAAAGCTGAAATTTTGTATGTAAGCTAGTATTAGCACACAAACAACAAAAAAATTATAAAACTTGTAACTTTCATCCTCCAACCCCTTAAACTAGGGGATGGGAGTTTGTATGAGACCTGTAATTTTAAAAGATTAAATTTTGATGAGGCTACAGGTCTAATCTAATAATAATCTAAAACTTGGTGCCCTCAGATATATATATGTATAGGTACTCCTTGTTATAAAAAAAATAAAAAAATAATCGACATATATCGAGACATATCGACAGTATCTGATCTATCACTTATTATAAACAGTAAATCAACAAAGAAAAAAGGTAAAGATAGAGAGTGGGCTATAAAAAAAGGCGTCTCTGATGTGCAAGAAATACACCCCAAAAAAAGAAGAAAAAAATTAAAAATTTTTTTGTTACAAACAACTTACAAAAAGAAATGAAATCCCACCAAAAACATTTTCATGTAAAATGTTGCCAAGACGAGCCCATATGACTCGCACTGTCAAAAAGTTATCAGATCTCATGTAGAGCTAAGCTTCTAACACTACACGCCCTAACTCTACAAGGCCTAACTTCACAAACTCTACACCTTAGTCAAAATATGTGGCTTGGCCGTTCGTTACTACAAGAACTATTGTATAACACAAAAGTAATGAACAGTGAATTGATTTTTCACCTTACGCCGATGTGAATGTAGCGAAATGGCCAAGCCACATATTTTGACTAAGGTGTAGAGTTTGTGAAGTTAGGCCTTGTAGAGTTAGGGCGTGTAGTGTTAGAAGCTTGGCTCTACATGAGATCTGATAACTTTTTGATAGTGCGAGTCATATGGGCTCGTCTTGGCAACATTTTACATGAAAATGTTTTTGGTGGGATCCCCTTTCCTATACTATAACGCTTAAAATAGTGTTTATAATGAAACTATGGTAACCTACTTCGGGATTATATCCGATCGATATTAATATGCGTTGGATGTTACACATTTTGAGATTAAGTAAACAGGTTATAATTTTATTTATAGGGATATGTCTTGCAGTGTGTTGCATTAATACGTCCAGTAAAGTAAAATGGAATGTAAACAGAAATATCTTTACACTACTAGTTAGAACTCATATATGAACCAGGAACAACCTTAGTAATACAGTGGAAAAAGCTCTTTTAAAATACAGGAGACTTAAAATACACAGGTTACCCTTTTGCTTTTCTCAAGTCATTTGTGTGAGTGTCACCTATATCAGGGCTCTATAGAATGGGGAATATCACCTGGAAGAGACACATACTAAACACCATCATATATTTAGCAGTAAGCTTTTTCCCTATCACGTAAACTCGAGGCAAAAAGTGGGGCCTCCTAACACTGTATAATGAAATGTGACACAATTATATTGAAAAGAACTAGTATTTCTGGTACCCCTTTAGTATATATATCTGACTGAAGAATATAACTCACCCTTATGTCGTGAAATAATATTTGATACCCAAAAAATTTTGGAAGTTGAGGAAGTTGTCCAAAGGTGGCTGAAGAATGTCTCATTCCCTAGCTCTGGCTACCCCTTCAAGGGATTTATAGCCGTGAGTATATGTATGTATGTATGTAAAAAATTGTATTACGCTATAACAGTACGATCTGAGATGAAGAAAAAACAATGTATCGCATCAAAATAACATTTGTGAATCGGTGCTCTATTAATAGTGAAGTAGAGACGAGTGAAAAGTGCCGTCATCGAGCCGAGGCGCTTCGCCTAATAGTGTTTGTAATAAATTACTTTTATGCTCACGTAAAAATCAAGATAATAGGTGTTTTTCAGAAGTGAGTTCGTTAAACAACATATGGGAAGCTGGTCATTAGATACAATTTACGAACTTTTATACAAGAGTGAAAAGCTGATAGAACATATTCGAATATATAGCCGGTTATAAATTTTTAGGCCTTTCGAAATGGCCAGATATTTTTCGGTTTTTTCTGCATGTTTTTAGAAACCTTTATGTCGCATTTTCTTATCGTTTTCTACTGTCTGAGATCAGTATTACCACATTCCTACCGCCCTGCTGATTGTGTCAACTACAGAGCAATGACCCATGTTAAGTGTTTTTTTTTTCAACGTTATAACAATTTTTATAATGTTTGAATCATTATTAACCATATAAACTTCGATTGAATAAGGCAATAGTTAACATAATCATGAATTTCATTAAGTTTTTTCCGCTTTAAATTCAAACGAAACTATGTTTGTTTTATAGTGCTCCTGTCAGAAAGTTGTAAACTTATTTTATAAATAAAAAATTATACCTGGCTTTATTGTACGCCATAAGAAGAAATTTTCCACACTTAATCACAAGATTTTGTGTAAAATTATGGTTCCTTTACATTGTATCTGTTTGAAAAAATCTAAACTACAATTTTGTTCGACGGCATTATTTCCATTGAAATGACGGCATTATTTCCATTGAAATGGCGGCATCAGACGGGGGAGCTTTAATGTGTAATTTATAGTTCAGTGATCGAATAAACAGTGATGACTGTATCGAGTTCGAGTGGGAAGCTCCGATGTCTGATGCGAAACAACTTACAGCGTGTTGATTTATTGTTTGACTACAAAAATTAACGTATTTAAAAATATTTATCTTGCAGATACAAAGAAATGATCACTTCTATAATATTTACAAATATAGTCAGTAGAAGACGGAAATAAACGAATAATTCGTTGGCAAAAGCGGCCGAAATATGACTATTTATTTGCGATACAAATCGGTAAAATGCACTTTTTTAAAACCAGGAAGTTATAATATTTAGTTTATTTGTTGGTTGGTTTGTTGGTTTACTTATGATAAATATAATTTAATCGAATAGACACATCAGGTTTGGTTATTTTATTTTATAACTTTATTAGTCCGTATATTTTTGGGACCATGAATTATAGTACGAATTTATTGTAATAAATATGATGGTTTGATTTTTATACAGAAAATTAAAAAATTAAGTTAAATTAATAAGTAATTATAAATTATAAAATGTGAATGTATTTATGGTTTTTATAAATACCGTAATATTAACGATGAAGCAAAAGTAAAATTCTTAAAATATAAGCTTTCTTTATATTAATTTATTATTATTTATTTATTCTCATACAAAGACTCAATCTAACCTGGGAGTTTCCGAAGTAGTTTTTTCGGGAAAATCAATTTCTGGATAATATCCATCGACATCATTAGCAGACCTTCGCCGCCCCCGCCCAGCCAACAGCTCGATCGTGGTCCAAAAGCCTTCCGAAGCACTCGAGGAGGCTCGATGCATCTTGTCACGAACAACACCGACAGTGCAATGACTTCAAAACCACCCCGTAAAGCCTGAAGCCACGTTTGAGCCCCCGTAACACACCTCGCCTGACACCCGAGCTTTTAAGTTCATTCAACAAATGTGCGGTTTCAAAGTTTTATTACTTCCTGTGTTTATGGTGAGTAAGTGGGCTGTTTTTTTAATTACATATATTTATTTTTCCTTTTTCTTTTGAACTGGATTTTTATTTGAGTTAAGGTTTTTTAACAGGATTATAGTATATGTATTGTGGGCTGTAAATACACTGATATTCTGAGTTGTATCGTTGTTCTTCGAAGACTAGTCGAAGTCGCCTTCGCGGTTATTATAAAAGTTGGTGTGACCCGGATGGCGCCAACATCGCGACCGGGTCAACCGGATGCAGTGGAAGACAATAGTCACATAAAATGCACTAAAAGTATATGAAAAGTAAAGTAATTATTTTTAGGAAAGATTGAAAATGTATAAGTGCCCAAGATATACAAATACTAGTTTTTGCCAACATACAAAAGTTACTTTGCAAAATCTCAGGAACAGTACCACAAACAGATAATAATTAAACGCATATAGTATGCAGTGTTATACACATTAAACTTTCACTAGATTATTATACAAGTTCATGAAATAGAAGAAATGAAAATTGTACATGTTTTATTTGAACTTTAATCTGCTATTATTCCGGTTCCGAATATTCCGGTTTGAATTTCTGGTAATCCTTTCGTAAGTTTCGTTTTCCTTATATTTTTGAGGAGCCTTAATACCAAATTTCAACATGAAAGAATATAAATTCAGAAATTTCATGTAATGTCATTTCATGTTTGTGATTTCCGTTCCCGTGATAATTTCAGATAAATATTTTCTTAGTGTTCATCTAAACCAATAAAGGCTAATCTAAGTGCTTTTCAGCAGTCTAGGTTAAGCCGTTTATGCTGTGCGCTGTCAATCACTCAGTACCGGCATTCAAAACGTTATTTTAAATTGCAGCCTGATTTTAATTATTGCTAACATAATCTGTGTATGCTGACGAAATTATTTATTAGCGGTTATTTCTTACATACGTACGCAATAATTACTTCTCATTTTAAATGTAGAGATGGGAATAATTGTAAGTTGCGTTTTTTGAGTGATGTTTGTTTTTTGCTATGTAGGGCCGGCTTAGAATGTCACTACCCCTTTCTACCCACGGGTGTTGTAAGAGGCGACTAAGGCCTTTTAAAGTGGTTTTTGGGCGATGCGACTGGAGACCCGTCACCAACGATACTTTATTTCTACCATCATCTCCCCTATCAAGTTCCAAATGTGGCTGAGGAGTTTCTATGAAACTCTGGCTACCCCTTTTAGGGATTTATGGCCGTGAGTATATGTATGTATGTTCGTTTTTTGTAATGAACCCAAAGTGGAAACTATGAGCAGCCTTTTAATTTAATAATGAAACCGTATATATTTTGAATATATTACTTACGCATAACATATTATCTTCGCCTCCCACCATCTTGGTACATCCGGCATTTGAAATCTTTTTGCTCTTTTTCCAGTTCCCGTTTCACCGAGTGCATCGCCTTCGCCTTCCCCTTCGACCTTAGTGGAAAATAACAATATTTCAACGTAAATTCTTATTTACAAACAAATCATTGCCGAAGTAATATTCGATTTGACGTAAATTAGCAATCAGTTATTAAAGATTAAACTTATACGTAAGTTATCTGGATTTTAAAAAGCAGAGAATTATACTTTTTATTTATCCCTTTATCAGGCCAGGTATGATCAAAAATTCATTGTATTTCACTTCTATTTGAAGCTAGGTAAGGTTGAAATTATGGTGGTCGCTATATGCCCTCTGCCCTATAAAGGGTTAAAAAAACCCACGGCTATAATTCCCTAGAAGGGGTAGCCAGAGCTAAGGAATTATAAATTCCTCAGCCACTTTTGGAAGTTGAGTGGGGAAAAGATCGTATAATAAAGGTTTTTGGTGATGGGTCTCCAACCGCATTGCCCAAAAATCCAATAAAAAGCCCCAATACCCTTAGTCGCCTCTTAAGACACCCGTGGGTAGAAAGGGGTAGCGACATTCTAAGCCGGCACTACACGGCATAAATAGACAATGGGTTTAATTGTTCTTATAGTTACGTAGATCATTCGCATAATCAAGGTAGTTTTACTCGTTTTCACTTTGAGGGGCTGAATTGGCTTGTGGATAGCGACATGAACGTTCCTAGAGTTTTACGCCTTTAGGCTTCACAAACCTTTTGGCGAGTAAAAATCACATACACGTAAAATCGCTCCTTCTCGAGAGGTCTTTAGCCTCCTAGTAGCCATGAGCAGTCGATTTTAGGGTAGCGAAAACTATTTTCTATTCGGAGACTTATTTGCGAATTATTTAACCGCAAGATGTTCGTTATCGGTAGGAAAGTTCTCCTTACAAGGAGAAAGAATCTCAAGGCTGCAAAGTGTAGGTTTTTTACCAAATTAATCAACTCATGCATACACACCAGATTCAATTTCTATGTCCAGCAATTTATTTTTGCGTGTTCACCCTGTTTTTAATTTTCATTATGCTCTGTTTCGCTGTCAAGTTTGTGCAATACGCTTGTATATTTATCCACAGTAAAAAGTGACCCAGTAAACTAAGATTTTTATAAGATTTAATAATCGAACTCAAACTCTAGGTTTACGCCATATATTTCCGAAGAGGTGGAAGAGGTACCAATAACCATAACGTAGCCACGTTTTGCTAAGATAGTAGATAGCATGTCTATGAAAATTCAGCCATGTGTGGGTTTTCTCAAGATGTTGTCGCCACCGTTTCACTTATTTAAATTATCTATTCATATAAGTTGTTTATAAACATTTTACAAACATTGTTGTAGGCCTTACTGAGGGTTCGAACTTAAGTCTCTTGAATTAGAACCGTTCCTCTTTTTACTAAGGTATTAAAGTTGGTTTTAATAGTGTTAGGGAACATAACAGCGAAACATACAACGAGATATTAAACAAATTTGGTTCTATGTCGACCACTGATAGTCGCGAAATTTCTGATTAGTGAAGAGTGGTTGAAATCATCTCATCTCACAGCCCATAAATGTTCCCACCAAGGGGCTCGAGCCCGAGGAATCGTCAAATCTTACAAATGAAATTAGTGAGTTTGCCCCCCGGGGATCGAACCCGAGACCTCCGTACTTGAAGCCAAGCGCTAAACCGCAAGACCACGGAGGCAGTGGTTGAAATGAACTCAGTAAGTTTCTTACTTAACGGTGGCATACATAATCTTGAGTATGAAACTGAAAGCTGGTTTATGGGGATCGGAAAATTCTGTTTATTAGTTAGAAATACTGGTAGTGTAATACGGGCAGTGGTACTAACTAACCCGTAATTTAACATGTTTGCTGCCGCCATTGGGAGCTCCTGCATCACCCATTGTATCACTTTTCAGATTAACTTTCTACGGAAATTTAGATTCTGAAGCCGAAATATAGTTGTTTTTAATTTAGAATTATTAAAACATTTCACTGTAATTTAGACTTTTTATGTTTATTTACATTGTTTTTTTAAGCATGACTATTGTATCAGTTTTTCACAGATTTCCTGATTTTATAACTTTGAGTGTCAATTTCAATCACTAATATTGACAGTTTCTATCTAATATTAAATACCTAATAAAAAAAGATATTGTAAAATGGGTACTTAGGAGGTACTTACCATCACCAGCATACATACATAGGCTGTAATTCCTAGAATGAGTGACGACAATTCAGACTGGATTTTCGTCAGCCACTTTTGGAAATCTTGTGGGGAAAAGATGGTTAAGTAAAGGATGTTGGTGATGGACGTTGTCACCCTCAAATAACTTGAAAAGCCTTAAACTCTAATTTGTATCTTTTAACACGCCTTGGAAGAAATTGGTTACTGCTATTTTAAACGGACACTACACAGCATACCAACAATTTATCATTTTACCATATTTTTCTTTCCTATAAGTGGCTCAGCATTTTTTTATTCCATAGCTGTGGTTTAGTCCCTAAGATGTTTATCCATTAAGTGGATATACGTATTAGTAGTTTCCTACGAAAAACAGAAGGGCGTGAGTTCCAATCCTGGGACGGGCCTACACCAATTTGTCTTTTCTAAAGTCATATGTGTGGTTAATTTATCATGGTTGCTAACGGTGAGGGAAAACATCGTGAGGAAACCCACATGGCTGAGTTGTACTTAGTCATGTGACAGTGCATTCGTACAAAACGGCGATAGGCCTGCCCCCTATCACGTGAGTACACTGTCTCAGCAAAACGTGGGTACCTTCTCTGGAAACTAGATGGCGCTTGCCATGTGAGTTCAGGAGTATTGGTACCTCTGCCAACCCCTTCGGGGATAAACGGCGTGAACGTTTATGTTATTATGTTTAGTTTCCTACGAGTTCCATCTAAAAAGGATTTTGAAGAATGATTTCCTCATAGGTTAGTGATGGGTTTTAGCCTCTCAAGCTTAGTCAAGTTCAAGACCAGCTTTTCAACTGCAGCCGACCGAAGTATCGAAGTAAAAACGCAAATAACATATTACAATACTAATTTTAAATGTGGGTGTGGGTGTGGTAATTTTAAATTTAAATCTCTGGGGTAGGCAGAGACCATTGACCGCCACTTTGTATGATCCTTGCAAACGTCTCTTAGCTTCATTTACGAGGGGCATGCCAAAAGAAACTAGATACTCAAAAATTATAAAATTTATTCTTTATTACAAGTTTCGATCTTTTCATCTCTCGATCGATCTGAGCACGTATACACTTTTCCTTACGTCCGAACCAATTGGATTTTCGGCTTATTCCGATTATCCACCCTAAAAAATCCTCCCTAAGTCGGATATTCGGAAAAGCATGTCCGATTATCCACCCTGAACGGGGTGGATAATCGGAATTCATAATAAAATGTTTCTTCCGATTTTCTACCCTGCCTACGTACAGTCCTTTACAGGAACATGTAAATTATTATTTATTGTGTGTCAGTGGTGAAAAGACCCTAAGTTTTAATTTTGTTATTTTTTGTTACGAGTTTCTTTCTTGGTTTCATTTGTCACAACAGTCAATTTAAATGGTTTTCACCCAAATCTACAGGTGCTTACCTGCAATTTTTTATTTTTTTTTAAGATTACTTAAGTTTTTCATTTAACAATAAATATTAAATTAAAACTTTCCACCAGGATAATTTTATTCAGACTGTAAGTAGGAAAGTAGGTATGTATATCTCTGTTGAAGTTTCTTGGACCAGGTTGTGAGTATGTTTCTGTGAATGACTGTACTTGGGGTAAAAAATCGGAAGAAACATTTTATTATGAATTCCGATTATCCACCCCGTTCAGGGTGGATAATCGGACATGCGTTTCCGAATATCCGACTTAGGGAGGATTTTTTAGGGTGGATAATCGGAATAAGCCGGATTTTCCAATTGGTTCGGACCTGTGACCACTCTTCTTTAGATACCTCAGAAATCTCGAAATTATAGGCAACCAGCGCATCTTCTTTGCTTTCAAACCTCTTCCCCTTTAGTTTTTCTTTGATTTTTGGAAACAAGTAAAAATCAACAATTCAGGTTTCCTACAAGTGAAGCACGGAGACGAAAGTGGCTTGATGGTATTTGCTTTGAAAATATCAACCATGAGCATAAAAATTGGCATTAAAAAAATGGTATGGTATATCATAAAAAAAAGAAAGAAATCGCATATACAGATCCACAATCTTTTCTTGGCCGGCGGCGACACTGGTACTACTGTCGCCATTTTGAAATTTCGGCCTGTCATTGTCAGTTAGTTCTGAACTAAATAAAAATTTTAGGGTGACCTACGTATAAATTATCACTTTTATTAATATTTTTTGTAGTGGAAACTTTTTTTAACGATATTTTTTTTATCATGTATCTTTGCTTATCAATAAACGCTTTTGTTTCCAGTATTTGATACAAAAATTAAATGAGATTATTACTTATTTTGTTAAATTTTATCTAAGTAGGCTAACACTGTCTGAAAAGTTGTGCGCACTTAAATAGCGGTGCGGGTTACGGGAAGTGAGAAAAAGCTCCCGAATAAGATTTCACTCCGTATACACTGATGCGTGGGTTCTAATCCTAATGCGGGTATGTACCAATGTGTAATTTCTTATGTCATATCATAACTGTCTGACATATATATAAAAATATAAGGCGGTCAACAGCAATAGAAAAGTGCATAGATTCACTGACCCAGCAAAATGAATGACCCAAACGATTTCTAATTTTTAGAATTATTTTTTCTGTGCCACCTTTTTAGGGGATCTTTGTGTGAATATGAAAAGTAAAAAGACAGTACACGACAAGGTAAGCCTCTGATTTACAGGATTAAAAAAATGATTTTATGTAGTTACCCACTTTTTAAATTCTGAGTGTCACAAACAACAAATCCTTGAGTATAAAATACTGAAACAGTTTGCAGAGAAGTACAATTGACAGTGTTATCGCTAAAAGCGATCTCTTCCAGACAACATTTGGGAGGTAAGATCAGCAAATTTAGGATACACTGTCATTCGGGTAGACATAACAGACAAGGGCAAAAATAAATAAATGTAATTAGCTTACATTAAAACGAACTTGTTTACTTACAATAATAGTTATTACATACATACATACATATACTCACGACTGCGAATCCCTAAAAGGTGTAGCCAGAGCTAAGAAATTAGAAACTCCTCAGCCACTTTTTGAAAGCTGAGTGGGGTAAAGATGGTAAAATAAAGGTTGTTGGTGATGGGTCTCCAACTGCATCGCCCAAAAGTCTCTTAAAAGCCCCAATACCGTTAGTTGCCTATTACGTACACCCACCGGCAAATGGGGTCGTGCTATTCTAAGCCAACACTACACAGCACCTAGTTATTAAATGAATTAATGTTATATAAATTGTTTTATTAAGACATCAATACATAAATAAATTAGCCTGTATGATGTAAAATTATTTCCCTTATAATGGTAAAATTTTATTTACTGGCAATACTAATTTCGATGACAGCGACGCCCTTACCGGCCAAGAAATGTATGTGGATCTGTATATGGTATATCATAAAGAGATCGCACAGGATAGGGACCAATGGCGACTTCTTGTGTCTGAGGCCAAGATCCACTTTCGGTCGCTGAGCCAACGGAGTAAGTAAGTAAGTAAGTATGGGCCAGCGCTGACTGCCGGCATGGCACGGCGTGTCATGGCAAAGGATTTCGGTACTGATATACACATTTTTAATCTTATAACCATTAGTATAGAATTCATGTTTCTTTATTTTGACACAACGATGCCGAGGGAGGCCGCGGTAGGACAGAACGTGCCAAAGCATGCCACGGGATGCCGCGGCGTCCTGCTGCATCTCGCGAGACGCACGCACATGACACGGGCCGCCAGTACGCGGCGCAGTCCGTTCGCCGCGCGGGGGGAGGGCAAGGGTAGGAGTGTATAATACGTTAAATACTAAATCCCAGTCAATTATTATGAACACAACTGACTTTGAACATGCGCGGAGTTATTTTCCGTGTCATGCCACGGCATGCCGCGTCATGCCACGGCATGCCGCGGAAGGAAGTGTTATCCTTCGGAATGCTGCAGCAGAACTTACCGTGCCATCCTGTGCCATGCCGGCAGTCAGCGCCGGCCCTATATCATAAAAAAATCACGAATGAAAAGGTTTCATTCAGAACGTGATAACAAATTGACGTTATTTAAAAATGAATAAATGTGACATTGTTAATTTATTAACGTTGTTTTTTTAAAAAATAATAAATCTTTATTCAATGCAACAGGGCTTATATTGTGTAACGTTATTTCTAACTCCTGGGATGTTGTACCCAGAAGCCAGAAATAACTAAAAAAAAAAAAGGAAAAGGAAGGATAAAAAATAAATGTAAGATATATATGTCACAACAATTTTTATTTTAAATAAAATATCCTAAATTATAAAACCTAAACACAAAACTTATAATATATATATTAAAAATAACTCAGCTCGTTTGTGGCTCAGCTCCTGCTGCGATGGGTGATCTTAACTGGAGCAGCTCGTGTCCAGCAGGTGCTTGCGCCAGCAAGGACTGATAAACGTGACTGGCAAGGGGGCTGCGACTCCGGAAAGCCCGTCGGTAAAGGCAGCTCGAAGACAAAGGGGCTGCGACTCCAGGGAGCTCGATGTCAAGGGGGCTGCGACTCCAGGAAGCCCGTCGATAAAGGCAGCTGAAGAAGGGCCTGCGGCTCCGTGAAGCTTACTTCAAAAAAATAATAAAGGTGGCAGCTCGAGAATAAGGGGCTGCTTTTCCAGACGGGTATGAATTAAATCAGTCCAGAATATCTCACGTTCTTATGATTTCTTCCAAAATAATGAAGAATATTAACTTCGGTAATGGGTCTTTAGTGTCCAATTTCAATATTTGTTTCAGAATGATCCACCCATCGCCCCAGGAGCTGAATATATACCACCATCTGCGAACAAGCATGACAAATTTAAAATTTTGAAATAACAAATATTCCTTAAAGGAGGTATCAAAGAAAGTAGTCTAAATTACAAGGAGGGATTTAGAATGATTTAGGATTATATATTAGAAAACAAATTAGGAAAAACGATAAATTAAGAACATTATCTATCCACTTACAATATTAAACAATACATTCATATTAAAATTTAACAAAAATTTAGAAAATTAAATTAAATAAATTGTAAGTCTTCAACCTAACACTAGCAGCCTTCTTTCAGAAAACTAATGGTTGAGAGGAAATTTAGAAGAATAAAAATTAATATCTGACAATAAACAATATTGTCAAAACGATTATTTTCGAGAAAAATCTGAAAGTGATTGAACATAGGCTCAAAGATAAATGAGTTGAGAATACTCTACTAAAGCTTATGAAAACAATCTATTTTGTGTAAAAATACGACAGTGTAGTGAAAATGGTGTGTGTGTTCAAAATGTGTCGTGCAATATAAATGTGTAGTACATAGTGTGAAATAATAATAAAAATATGTGTGTAAAACGTGGTTTAAATTAAATTCCCTAAATCCTTTTCAGAATAAGTGTCTGATAAAAAAGGTAAGTCAAACATCATGAACTGTTCCACATCTCATATACATAACACAAAATGTACATTACATACATTCCCCTTTCCCCCGGAAAAAAAAATATTTAAAGATTTTTTTTTTAATTAGGTTGAAATCCACACATTCAAATAGAAAAACTTTCATACTTCATTCTTACAAAAGTGAGTACTGTTCACATTCAATGACAAGTACTCTTCATAGGACTCAACCTATTAATGACGATTAGGCTTTTTTAAAGAGTTGTCAGCCGCTCATTCTAATAAATCCCTAAGTAACATAACTTATGTACAACACTAAGCTTCAAGGCTTAAGAAAAATAACACCTTGAAGTGGTGTCAAAATCTTAACACAACATTGTCAAGTAACATTGGAATTAACGAATAGTTACATATAAAGGTAATACCTTAAGAGTGGTGTTAAAACCTTAAAGAGCATTGAAATTACTTAATTGTACATTAAGTAGAGTAAGGTAATTAATAAACCTTACGAAATTGTTAACACATTAGCATAATATAACAAAAGATAATTAAATTAAAACATCTTGACACAACCAAAACTCAAGAATAAATAAAGATGATGACATAATGATAATCATTAAATAAAATAAAGAAATACTATATGCAAAATGAAAATTAAAAATCTTAAACTTTTATGTCTTTGATATGCCATTTACCTCTAGAACCATTTGGGTCTTCTAAGAGGTATACCAAAGGGGAAAACTTCTCAATTACTTTACATTTCAGGTATTTGGGAGCAAGTTTGGAACTAAAATAATTGCCAGCATTACTCTGAACGTAATTCTTACGCCAAACAGTATCACCTACATTAAATTCCTTAGGAGATCGACGACGGTTGTAATGAGTTGAATTCTTTTCATGAGCAATATGAAGAGCCCATTGAACTTTATCAAAACAAGACGAAAGGTAACCAATGTTTTGAGCATATATATCCCTAGGCAGAAAAACTAACTCATCTAAATTATTAAATTGAGTATAAGAAGAACCACATGTAACTATTTCACGACCATAGACTAAAAATGAAGGGCTATAACCAGTTACAGAATTAACAGTGTTATTTAAAGCGGCTTGTACCATAGGTAAATGAATATCCCAAGATCTATGGTCATTTTCTACTAAAGATGCAAGGGCTGTAATGATAGTTTTGTTATACCTTTCTGTAGGGTTGATTTGGGGACAGTAGCGTGGAATATAAGATATAAAAGGTATCTTATATTTTTCTAACAACCTTTGAAATTCATGGCTTTGAAAATGTGAACCATTGTCCATAATAATGGTTTGAGGAACACCATGTACTAGAAATACATAGTTTTCAAGGTTGGAAATAATATTAGCTGAAGTAGACCTTTTTAAAGGGAAAAGAAGAGAGTATTTTGTAAATAAACAATTAACAACTAAAATAAATTGATTACGACGACGAGACATAGGAAGAGGTCCGATTAAATCTAGCGACACAGTTTGGAACGGTCTCGAACAAATTTTTGGCTTACCCATAATACCATATGGGGAATGGTTTGAATGTTTGTAAGCAAGACATTTTTCACATTCACCAATAAAATTAGCAATATCTCTAAACATTCCTGACCAATAATATGTAAGACTTAACTTCTTAAATGTTTTAAAAATACCTAAGTGTGGACTACTAGGAGAACCGTGAGCGGAATCAATAAGTGACTTCCTTTCTCTAGGAGGTGGAACAATTTTCCAAATGAAATCCTCATTAATGGAATTAGGATCAATACAACAGCGAAGAAGATGGTTGTCCTTTATACAATAATTGGGATATTGTTCAGGATTATTCTGACAGCCTAAATAAAGTTTATTGTATTTCTCAACAGCTAACTGAAAATGTTGAGGAACGTTGGCAACAGGTGCCACATTAAGAAGACAATTAACATTGGCCGTAGTATCCTTAGATCGAGAGAGTAAGTCAGGTACTACGTTTTCTTTGCCTTTCTTATGTTTTAAAACAAAATTAAATGTTGATAGTCGAAGTGACCATCGAGCTAACCTACCAGTTGGATTAGACAAATTAAGAAACCATTTAAGAGCAGAATGATCTGTATAAACAACAAATTGTTTGCCATTGTCCAAATAACAACGCCAATGCTCCAGAGCAGTGATTACCGCCAAAGTTTCTCTTTCTGTAGTAGAATAATTCCTTTCATGCTTATTAAGAGAACGACTCATATAGGCAATAACCACTTCTCTGTCATCTTTCATTTGAGTTAACATCGCACCAATTCCAGTGTTTGATGCATCACAATGCACTGCAAACGGGAGACTGAAATCTGAACAAGCTAAAATAGGAGTAGTAACCAAATGGTTTTTCAAAGTAAGAAAAGCTGAATCTGCTTCAGAAGTCCAAATGAATTTAGGAGCATTTTTGCCCGAAGACGTGAGTTTATTCAAAGGAGCTGCTATAGTGCTAAAATTAGGAATAAATCTACGAAACCAACTACAAGTACCTAAAAACCTACGAACTTCTCTTTTTGATGTGGGGACTGGGAAATCTAAAATAGCTCTAATTTTTTCAGGATCGGCGTGAAGACCATGCTCATCCACGATGTAACCTAAATACTTAAGTTCATTTTTGAAGAATTTACTTTTCTCAAAATTAATGGTAAGATTTGCATAAGTCAATTTTTCGAGAACTTTACAAAGTAAGGCTATGTGTTCTTCAAAAGTTTGACTAATTACGATTATGTCATCCAAATAACAAAAGACCTTGTTCTCGAACTCTGGATTAAACAAAATATCCATCAATCTTTGCTGAGTAGCAGGAGCATTGGTTAAACCAAATGGCATGACCGTAAATCTGAACATTCCACGACCAGGGGCATAAAATGCGGTCTTGTCACGATCAGCGCCATCTAACGGAATTTCCCAAAATGCTTTAGCTATGTCAATGCTAGAAAGAAATTTAGCCTGTCTAAGACTATCTAAAATTTCACTGATAAAAGGTAGACTATAAGCGTCACGACGAGTAACAGAATTAAGTTTCCTACTATCAACACAAAAACGCCATTCTCCATTTTTCTTAGGAGTAATCAACACTGGGGATAACCAAGGACTTTCACACGGTTCAATCACATCCCATTGTAACATCTTATCCACCTCATTAATAAGTGCCTTTTGCTTTTCAGGTGAAAGACGATAACAACGTTGTTTGATGGGAGGAGAGTTACCAGTATCAATCTTGTGAGAAATTAAAGTTGTACGACCTAATTTGCCTTTCCTTTCAAAAGATATATCCTTAAATTTTTCTATTATATTACTCGCTATGAGTTGTTGATCTGAAGAAAGATTCTCAAAAGGAAGAATAGACTTATCATGAGAGACAGTATTAACGACTAAGGGTTCGTTAAAATACTGAAATAAGACTTTAGGAACAAGTTGAAACTTTCTCCAAAAATCGACACCAAGAATAATAGAAGTAAGAATATTAGGAAAGACATAAGCTCTTATTACATAAGTCAAATTATTAAAAGAAATAGGAATATCCATATAACCAAAAGATTCAAGTTTTTGATTACTTGCTGTGGCTACAAAAATAGGATTGGACTTGGACAAAGTGTAGCCTAATCTGATAAATTTTAAATGAGAATTATTACCTAGAATAGTGATAGAACTACCACTATCTAAAAGACCAGAAAAAGATAAACCACCTACAGAAAAGTTTTAGTCCAAGATCCCGGTGGCCCCAGACGTTACTTATTTTCTCATAAGAAATATAAATGGGATAAAGTAGTGTTAGTACGTACTTTGAGTGTGTGCATACCTGCTACCTTGGGTCGACGGCCAATTCATAGGTACCAGGTGCTAAAGGTAGATAAATTCAGTGCTGATTTTTCTTAAATTCTCAGTGCTGATTTTTACATATGTTTTAGATATTGTTGTTAAAAATTAATAATCATTATTGCCAGACACTTTCCATCGGCGCTTACCCTTACCAGACGCTTTAAAGCTTCAAAAAAAATAACACATTCTTACTTACAATCTCTTGTTCAGACTTAACGCCTGAACAAAATATTACGCAAGAATACAATCAAGAAAACAATTGCCGTCACCCGTACGTCAGGCGCTTAAAGATACTATATACAAATCTGTCTACTAATGTCACTTAACCTACGACCGTTGTACCATTAACAACCTTTTAAAATATATTAATTTGTAAAGCATTGTAAGCATTTAATTTACACCGTCTATCCACCAAAGATAGAACACGTATAGTAGCCTAAGTATAAGAAAGATATCCATAAATAGATATCTCTCTCACACTCAAGCGTACAAATAATGACCTCGCGCTTATACACATAGCGACACTTTATGTGTGTCTGGGGGGATGTTTGACCCCTCCAATTGGTCTGGCTGCTGACCAGGGGTGTTCAAATAGTTCCCCAAGGATCATACATAAAAATTAAGAGTGAGATTGTAAGTAAGAATATGTTATTTTTTTTAAAGCTTTAAAGCGTCTGGTAAGGGTAAGCGCCGATGGAAAGTGTCTGGCAATAATGATTATTAATTTTTAACAACAATATCTAAAACATATGTAAAAATCAGCACTGAGAATTTAAGAAAAATCAGCACTGAATTTATCTACCTTTAGCACCTGGTACCTATGAATTGGCCGTCGACCCAAGGTAGCAGGTATGCACACACTCAAAGTACGTACTAACACTACTTTATCCCATTTATATTTCTTATGAGAAAATAAGTAACGTCTGGGGCCACCGGGATCTTACTCTATTAATGAAAGGACGATTCTAGTCTTTTTCTTCTGAGAAAGCAATAGAATGAGTTCTATATGAACCGAAGAATAGCTTAATAGTAGAAAGCCAATCGTTCCATTCATCAACGTTAAATTTATTAGTATCCAAGTCCGAAATTAGTTTTTTTGTTTGTTCAAAGCATAACTACAATTAGGACAGTTGTTCACCTTAAAACCTTTATTACCACACTTAAAACAAATGGGATCTTTAGGTTCCTTACAAGAACGAAGAGTATGACCATTAACCTTACAACGTGGACAATACTGACTTGAAGAAAAACTATCGGTATGAGAAGTAACACGGCGATTAGTATTTGAGGACTGTTGACTTGATGAAGAAGAAGACTTGGGTTTGTAATTAAATTCTGAGGCTATTTTGCTATTGTCAGGTATTGGTTCCTGAAAATTGTGATCCCTGTCCATATAAGATTCATATTTTTGACAGGAAGAAATTAATTCATCTATAGAATTAATATTTTTCAACATTACGACAACTGAATAACAAGGTTTGATATTACGTAACAGAATCTGGAGCTTTTCTTGCTCCGAAAGTGGTGCAGACAAACGATTAAACATGCCAAACATAATAGAAACGTAGACAATAATATTTTCATCACGACCCTGAGTTCTAGCTCTAATCGAAGATAATAATTTATAATCGTAATCATATTCTCCAAAATCATTAATTAATGAGACACTGAGTTCACTCCAAGAAATATTGGGATTTAAATTTTTCTTTAATCGAAACCAATGCAAAGCATTATCAGAAAACAGTTCATAACCTAAATTGGAGAGAAAAGATTTATCAACACCTCTCGATAAACAAAACTCCTCTACATTTTGGATATACGATCTAGGACAGGAGAGACCATTATAGGTAGACTTTTTAATTTCCTTAGCACAGGATAAAATGTCACCAGAACGGGAAGAAGAAGCAAAAGGAGAGACAATAGGATCAGTAGCTGTAGAAGCTACGGGCAAAACTTCAGCTGGTAATCTTCCAGAACGAGGAGGAACTTCCAAACGAGGGGAAACCTGAATGTTGGATAAAAGTTCGGTCGCAGGCTGAAAAGTATAGTCATCAAAAGTTTTTCTAAAGAGTAAAATAAATGTTTGATGTTATTATATGTTTCTGTATATGAAGGGTCAATGTCGATATCTATTCTACTAATCCTGAAATGTAAATGATTAATAAAAGATTCTAGCTTTTTTAAATAAACGCTAGAAGTGTTCTCAATATTTGCTAATTTCTTTTCTAAGTAAGATAAAGTGGACTGAACTTCATCTAAGTCGTCACCTATAGGTAAAATTGAATCGATAATATTATTAGAAGGGAATTCTACAGCCAAGGTGGAAATCTGCTGACGAAGGTCTGCTAGTGTAGAGCCAGGTGTAGCCATCCTAATCCTAACCTCATATTCCAATTCTGCCTTATTTAATAAATTAAAATTAATAGTCCTCGCCATCATAACAATAAGTATATATAATAGAAAAAGAAAACACGTGAAAAACAGAAAGAAATATGCCGAAACCGAAATCCAAAGAATCCTACTTGTGCAAGTATAATTTAGAATTTAGAAAGATAATTGTTGTGATATATATATATTTTTTTTGTTGGGCGCCAATTTGTAACGTTATTTCTAACTCCTGGGATATTGTACCCAGAAGCCAGAAATAACTAAAAAAAAAAAAGGAAAAGGAAGGATAAAAAATAAATGTAAGATATATATGTCACAACAATTTTTATTTTAAATAAAATATCCTAAATTATAAAACCTAAACACAAAACTTATAATATATATATTAAAAACAACTCAGCTCGTTTGTGGCTCAGCTCCTGCTGCGATGGGTGATCTTAACTGGAGCAACTCGTGTCCAGCAGGTGCTTGCGCCAGCAAGGACTGATAAACGTGACTGGCAAGGGGGCTGCGACTCCGGAAAGCCCATCGGTAAAGGCAGCTCGAAGACAAAGGGGCTGCGACTCCAGGGAGCTCGATGTCAAGGGGGCTGCGACTCCAGGAAGCCCGTCGATAAAGGCAGCTGAAGAAGGGCCTGCGGCTCCGTGAAGCTTACTTCAAAAAAATAATAAAGGGGGCAGCTCGAGAATAAGGGGCTGCTTTTCCAGACGGGTATGAATTAAATCAGTCCAGAATATCTCACGTTCTTATGATTTCTTCCAAAATAATGAAGAATATTAACTTCGGTAATGGGTCTTTAGTGTCCAATTCCAATATTTGTTTCAGAATGATCCACCCATCGCCCCAGGAGCTGAATATATACCACCATCTGCGAACAAGCATGACAAATTTAAAATTTTGAAATAACAAATATTCCTTAAAGGAGGTATCAAAGAAAGTAGTCTAAATTACAAGGAGGGATTTAGAATGATTTAGGATTATATATTAGAAAACAAATTAGGAAAAACGATAAATTAAGAACATTATCTATCCACTTACAATATTAAACAATACATTCATATTAAAATTTAACAAAAATTTAGAAAATTAAATTAAATAAATTGTAAGTCTTCAACCTAACACTAGCAGCCTTCTTTCAGAAAACTAATGGTTGAGAGGAAATTTAGAAGAATAAAAATTAATATCTGACAATAAACAATATTGTCAAAACGATTATTTTCGAGAAAAATCTGAAAGTGATTGAACATAGGCTCAAAGATAAATGAGTTGAGAATACTCTACTAAAGCTTATGAAAACAAACTATTTTGTGTAAAAATACGACAGTGTAGTGAAAATGGTGTGTGTGTTCAAAATGTGTCGTGCAATATAAATGTGTAGTACATAGTGTGAAATAATAATAAAAATATGTGTGTAAAACGTGGTTTAAATTAAATTCCCTAAATCCTTTTCAGAATAAGTGTCTGATAAAAAAGGTAAGTCAAACATCATGAACTGTTCCACATCTCATATACATAACACAAAATGTACATTACATACATTCCCCTTTCCCCCGGAAAAAAAAAAATTTAAAGATTTTTTTTTAATTAGGTTGAAATCCACACATTCAAATAGAAAAACTTTCATACTTCATTCTTACAAAAGTGAGTACTGTTCACATTCAATGACAAGTACTCTTCATAGGACTCAACCTATTAATGACGATTAGGCTTTTTTAAAGAGTTGTCAGCCGCTCATTCTAATAAATCCCTAAGTAACATAACTTATGTACAACACTAAGCTTCAAGGCTTAAGAAAAATAACACCTTGAAGTGGTGTCAAAACCTTAACACAACATTGTCAAGTAACATTGGAATTAACGAATAGTTACATATAAAGGTAATACCTTAAGAGTGGTGTTAAAACCTTAAAGAGCATTGAAATTACTTAATTGTACATTAAGTAGAGTAAGGTAATTAATAAACCTTACGAAATTGTTAACACATTAGCATAATATAACAAAAGATAATTAAATTAAAACATCTTGACACAACCAAAACTCAAGAATAAATAAAGATGATGACATAATGATAATCATTAAATAAAATAAAGAAATACTATATGCAAAATGAAAATTAAAAATCTTAAACTTTTATGTCTTTGATATGCCATTTACCTCTAGAACCATTTGGGTCTTCTAAGAGGTATACCAAAGGGGAAAACTTCTCAATTACTTTACATTTCAGGTATTTGGGAGCAAGTTTGGAACTAAAATAATTGCCAGCATTACTCTGAACGTAATTCTTACGCCAAACAGTATCACCTACATTAAATTCCTTAGGAGATCGACGACGGTTGTAATGAGTTGAATTCTTTTCATGAGCAATATGAAGAGCCCATTGAACTTTATCAAAACAAGACGAAAGGTAACCAATGTTTTGAGCATATATATCCCTAGGCAGAAAAACTAACTCATCTAAATTATTAAATTGAGTATAAGAAGAACCACATGTAACTATTTCACGACCATAGACTAAAAATGAAGGGCTATAACCAGTTACAGAATTAACAGTGTTATTTAAAGCGGCTTGTACCATAGGTAAATGAATATCCCAAGATCTATGGTCATTTTCTACTAAAGATGCAAGGGCTGTAATGATAGTTTTGTTATACCTTTCTGTAGGGTTGATTTGGGGACAGTAGCGTGGAATATAAGATATAAAAGGTATCTTATATTTTTCTAACAACCTTTGAAATTCATGGCTTTGAAAATGTGAACCATTGTCCATAATAATGGTTTGAGGAACACCATGTACTAGAAATACATAGTTTTCAAGGTTGGAAATAATATTAGCTGAAGTAGACCTTTTTAAAGGGAAAAGAAGAGAGTATTTTGTAAATAAACAATTAACAACTAAAATAAATTGATTACGACGACGAGACATAGGAAGAGGTCCGATTAAATCTAGCGACACAGTTTGGAACGGTCTCGAACAAATTTTTGGCTTACCCATAATACCATATGGGGAATGGTTTGAATGTTTGTAAGCAAGACATTTTTCACATTCACCAATAAAATTAGCAATATCTCTAAACATTCCTGACCAATAATATGTAAGACTTAACTTCTTAAATGTTTTAAAAATACCTAAGTGTGGACTACTAGGAGAACCGTGAGCGGAATCAATAAGTGACTTCCTTTCTCTAGGAGGTGGAACAATTTTCCAAATGAAATCCTCATTAATGGAATTAGGATCAATACAACAGCGAAGAAGATGGTTGTCCTTTATACAATAATTGGGATATTGTTCAGGATTATTCTGACAGCCTAAATAAAGTTTATTGTATTTCTCAACAGCTAACTGAAAATGTTGAGGAACGTTGGCAACAGGTGCCACATTAAGAAGACAATTAACATTGGCCGTAGTATCCTTAGATCGAGAGAGTAAGTCAGGTACTACGTTTTCTTTGCCTTTCTTATGTTTTAAAACAAAATTAAATGTTGATAGTCGAAGTGACCATCGAGCTAACCTACCAGTTGGATTAGACAAATTAAGAAACCATTTAAGAGCAGAATGATCTGTATAAACAACAAATTGTTTGCCATTGTCCAAATAACAACGCCAATGCTCCAGAGCAGTGATTACCGTCAAAGTTTCTCTTTCTGTAGTAGAATAATTCCTTTCATGCTTATTAAGAGAACGACTCATATAGGCAATAACCACTTCTCTGTCATCTTTCATTTGAGTTAACATCGCACCAATTCCAGTGTTTGATGCATCACAATGCACTGCAAACGGGAGACTGAAATCTGAACAAGCTAAAATAGGAGTAGTAACCAAATGGTTTTTCAAAGTAAGAAAAGCTGAATCTGCTTCAGAAGTCCAAATGAATTTAGGAGCATTTTTGCCCGAAGACGTGAGTTTATTCAAAGGAGCTGCTATAGTGCTAAAATTAGGAATAAATCTACGAAACCAACTACAAGTACCTAAAAACCTACGAACTTCTCTTTTTGATGTGGGGACTGGGAAATCTAAAATAGCTCTAATTCACATTTCTTCCAAAATAATGAAGAATATTAACTTCGGTAATGGGTCTTTAGTGTCCAATTCCAATATTTGTTTCAGAATGATCCACCCATCGCCCCAGGAGCTGAATATATACCACCATCTGCGAACAAGCATGACAAATTTAAAATTTTGAAATAACAAATATTCCTTAAAGGAGGTATCAAAGAAAGTAGTCTAAATTACAAGGAGGGATTTAAAATGATTTAGGATTATATATTAGAAAACAAATTAGGAAAAACGATAAATTAAGAACATTATCTATCCACTTACAATATTAAACAATACATTCATATTAAAATTTAACAAAAATTTAGAAAATTAAATTAAATAAATTGTAAGTCTTCAACCTAACACTAGCAGCCTTCTTTCAGAAAACTAATGGTTGAGAGGAAATTTAGAAGAATAAAAATTAATATCTGACAATAAACAATATTGTCAAAACGATTATTTTCGAGAAAAATCTGAAAGTGATTGAACATAGGCTCAAAGATAAATGAGTTGAGAATACTCTACTAAAGCTTATGAAAACAATCTATTTTGTGTAAAAATACGACAGTGTAGTGAAAATGGTGTGTCTGTTCAAATTGTGTCGTGCAATATAAATGTGTATTACATAGTGTGAAATAATAATAAAAATATGTGTGTAAAACGTGTTTTAAATTAAATTCCCTAAATCCTTTTCAGAATAAGTGTCTGATAAAAAAGGTAAGTCAAACATCATGAACTGTTCCACATCTCATATACATAACACAAAATGTACATTACAATTGTTAGTAACAAGACTTATCAACTATGTTAGACACCTTAAAAAATACTTAATACTACTTTTACTTAACTATTATATTTACATTGAAGGTTAATACAATGCAAAATTCGGCTTAGAATAGCACTACCCCATTTCTTCCGGTGGGTGTACGTAAGAGGCGACTAACGGTATTGGGGCTTTTTAAGGGATTTTTGGGCGATGCGGTTGGAGACCCATCACCAACAACCTTTATTCTACCATCTTTTCCCCACTCAACTTCCAAAAGTGGCTGAGAAATTTCTAATATCTCAGCTCTGGCTACCCCTTTTAGGGATTTAAAGCCGTGAGTATATGTATGTATGTATGTATGTTAATACAATGCCATATATAAGACGAATCCACCATAATAGGTATGTATGTATATGTACGATCTTGGAATATAAGTCAAGCACAGCATCAATATTTTGTGGTACGTGTACGACAACCGATTTTGAAGTCGTCCTTGAGCATATGACACCCATCATTCATCTCACTGAACCACTGATCGATGCCCTGCTTTTAACTTACCCCACGCCAAAAATCATAAAAAAATATAGCTTGAAAATTTTCACGAGTTAAATCCATGGTGATGATTGAAACGAAGGTTTAAAACTGGCGCTAAAATATCTGGATCTAAATAAAAAGTATTTGCCCACTGTCGAAATAAATTAATTCTACATAAAACATTATTAAATAAACATGTTGGCAAATTTATCGATATGTTTCTATTCTGATTCTTTATTTTATGATACAACCCTAGGTCAGCCATTTTAATTGCCAATAGGCCACGCCCCCTGCTACGCTCTAAGAGTGTTTAGGGCCCATCCATAGTATAGAGTATCCTTGACTGACCTCCATTGTTGCAAGTGAATTCCCGCCAGATTCTCGGAAAAATAATGCTCATTTAATAAAAAAATAATAAAAGCAGTGTGTTCTATACTTTGAGTAGTGAAGTATATGGAGATCACATAATGTTCTATATAAACTTTTCTGTCAAAATTGTTTTTGACGAAATGATTAGCTATTGTTGTCTCTGTCTGATGAAAGTATTTTTGTGGGTGTCATTAAGACCAACACCATTTTAATAATGCTGGCCACAAAAATCTTATACATAACTATATATAGAATTCGTGGATGAATCCGCCATTTTAGTTTCAAAGTTTTTTGTTGTCGATGGTTTGATTTGTTTGTAAACATTGAAATTTTGTAGAAAAATTACAATTAATTGTGAAATAAACAGTGGTATAGTGCTGAAATTCTGTTAAAAATGGCGAAGTGTTCTATTCTGACCTGTGGAGCATACTTAAGCAGGAATCGACCTGATTTAACAATTCACCGGTAAGAAATGGGAAAACTAATAAATCGACTATTATTATTGTGATTTTATTCTTTATATCATCATATAGCAGACTCATAAAGCATTTATAGCTAATCCTACTTTAATGGTATACCTGAATTTTATAGAGTGAAGTGTATTTACAGAGTTTTCAATAGTTTTAGATATAGATTTATTGAATTTAAGTTTAAGGTTATGTTCAAGATAGGGATGTTTTTTTATTATTGTCGATGTATTATATCGATATTATATGAAAAAAACCTACTTGTTTCCGACTCCCCAAAAATGAATCCAAAAGGCGAAAATGGCTAGAAGCAATCGGAAAGGAAAATATTAATATATATATATAGATATGCTAGATATTTTTGTTAAATGGAACATGATTTTAGACAGTGAGGTTTATTTAATAAAGTTAAATTATATTTTTTAACTGAAAGGTTTTAGTATAAAATGTTTTTTTTTTTAATTATTTTTGTTACCTGTTACATAAGTAGTTTTAGGTTTGCTTTTAAATATTTTTTAAGTATTTTTATATGTCCAGAAGTAAAACAGTGTCCAGAGAATAAAGTGTTAATTTTTAATTATTAAGACTAAATTATTAATATTTCTATAATAATAATTGATAATGAAAAATAGAAATATTTTATTTCTTGAAATGGCCATTTCTGTCAACGCCAACAATTGGCACAATAAATGAAGGTTAATAGAATAAAAAACAGTAAACCCACTATTTACAAAGCAAGCGCTCGTTTTTTTTAATTAGTTACTGGCTTTACGCCCTCAACGTCACATGTACGGATTGCATGATTTAGGCTGTATCAGATTTAACATGAGAAAGACATTATAAAAAATACGTGTACTAGCCATAGCTACTATTGTAGTATTTTAGTAAAAGAAATACTTTTAATAATTGATATATTTAGAAAATGTTGTACAATACAGAGACATGGACGCGCGACAGTTATTTTTTAGTGCGAGCGAGAGAACGCCAGGTGGCGCTAGTTTACAATAGGGTTGCGTTCCATTACACTAACAACTATGTTTCAGCAAATACTGTAAGTTTTTTCGAAGCAGGAATCGTAGTCACCATTTTTATGTTAATGGACCACCCAATGCAGAAATCTAAATATCTATTATTTTTTTCTAGATCCTAGGGTAAGCACGACCAAATTCTTCAGCTATAATATTATCGATAAAAAGTATCGATCACTGGCCAACACTAGTCGGCCATTTTGGTTTCAAAAATAGGCAGGATTTTATGTACATTATGTTATCTCCATATACTTCACTACTCAAAGGTTCTATATTCAAATATGTCAATAAAAAACCAGCCTATACGATGGTGTATAGCTTGCCAGTGTCAATTAAATGAGAAAAGAGTATCTAACTTCTATTGGCATGCCCCTCGTACATCTATCAATCTTTTCATAGATGCTCTTTTATTCTTCAATAGTACCGGCGTAATTGGCCCGGCAAAGGTGGGTTCAAATGTAATGACCGATTAGTAAATAAAAAAAGACTAGATTTAATTCTCCTGCTTTAAATTCTATTTATTTAAGCTATAATAAATGTATAGCAAATAAAATAAATACATTGGACGTATTTATAACAAAAATCAAGTTAGCCCCAAAGAAAGTAGTGTACTAAATAATTGTTACTTGTGTTATAGACACTACTCAAGACTCAAACGAGCTCAAACGTTCACGCCTTTCAACTTAAAAATGTGGGTTTCTCACTATGTTTTCCCTCGTCGTTTACAACCGTGATAAATTAACCACGCATAAGACCTACAATCAGCAATCAAACATAACATAACATAAACGTTCACGCCGAATATCCCCGAAGGGGTTGGCAGAGGTACTAATACTTCTGAACATCACGTGACTTTGTCACCTGGTGTTCAGAGTACCCACGTTTTGCATGGACAGTGTACTCACGTGATAGGGGGCAGGCCTATCGCCGTTTTGTACGAATACACTGTCACATGACTAAGTAGAACTCAGCCATGTGGGTTTCCTCACGATGTTTTCCCTCACCGTTAACAACCATGATAAATTAACCACACATATGTCTTTAGAAAAGACAAATTGGTGTAGGCCCGACCCAGGATTCGAACACTAGTCGCTAACCAACGATAACCAAGTGTTCTACCCACTGGGCTATCACGGTTGTCAATCAAACACTTACATAAAAAAAATATTTCACACTTTTTAAAAGCTTTTTTAAATTATTCTGCTAAAAAATGAATATCTGTCGAAAGTATATTAGGATTCAAATATCAAAGTGAAAATTATATATTATTGAGGTATAAAACTTTTATTTCATAACATTTTCTTAACCAAAATTTTCCAGAGGTAGTAGATTGACATCTTTTCCTTTCTTGTTGTTGCTTGATACGAATTCTTCCCACTGTTGGCGTATGACTGGATCCATGGGGCCCCAGCTAGCACTTGGCTGGCAACTTCTACGCAGACGCTGAAAAATGACATTTCAATTACAAAACTTTGTTAATTTTATTTATTTACTAGCTGACCCGACAGGCTTCGTACTGTCAAAAGTGTAGACTTTTACGTCGTCAAACTGAAATATTTAACTGACCCGTTGAGGGTCTCTGTCATGCGATGAGAAAAAAATGTGTTTTTCATAGTGTTCTCAGATTTTTTTTGCTATATAAATTTTAAGTTTATAAGTACAGTAGTTTCGGCTGATTATTGATTCTGAGTCAGTCAATCCCTCTTGTAACGTCTTGCGCTTCATGCACGCGTGTCAAATTTGTTGCGGAGTAATTTTAAGATTGTATTGTCTTATAAGATGTTTATTTAAATTAAGTGATGTCAAGGACAATTTAGTTCCCGATTAAATACTCTTAATCAAAACACACATTTATTTGGATAAGGATTAATATTATGTCGATAAAACATTACGGCAAATAATTGGCAACAATGCATTCAATGCATTAATTTCGACCAAAGATTACCATAAAAATGATTATAGTGAGTCAATCTTAAAAGATAGACATATACTGTCGCGGACAATTTTTTAAATTATTGAAAGAGGAATAATTTTTGTATATACTTTTTGGGTAACTTAAACCGTTTACGCAGCGCACACAACGGAAGCCTTAAAATATGAATAATTATCCCCATTTTTGCAACATTTTTCGCGGATTCTTTGCTCCTATTGGTTACAGCATGATGATATAGCCTAAAGCCTTCCTCAATAAATGGACTATACAAGACACATCATTTTTCAGTTTGATTCGGCAGTTCCTGAGATCCTAGCGTTCAAACAAACAAACAAATTCTTCAGCTTTATAATATAAGTATAGATTTACATTTAAAAAATAAATGCCATTACAGTTAAGTGAAGTAAAAACTTTTTAATACTTTTACCAAAAATTGCGCGGACGTAGTAAATAAATATATTCTTATAGTTTATACCTCAGGTTTATACATAAAAGGGCATGATAAAAAAATCATATTTTGCACGAAAAGTTCATTAAATAAATAAATGAAATATCCATGTTCTCCCGACAACCACGTGGCGATTTGTTATTCAGTGTTCAGAGTTAACTTTTTTGTTTGTATTTCATATTTTTGTATCAGGGTAAAAGATGAGAGATAGAGATTTTTATTATGATTATGAGACTTCGGAAAATTGTATAAAAAAATCATCAAGACAAATAGAAAAATACCTGTATAAAAGATCCTTGAGTCCTGCACAGCAAAAAAACTGCTTGTATAGGAATACATATGACAGATACGAGGGCTATACTCCATCCTAGCCAACCCTTCGCCTCTCTTAGACAATATACTGTTATTACCTGTGTGAAAGAAAATAAATATAATAATAAATAATTGAGGCGCTTATGTAGAAAAAAAACCTACTTAGGCTATTACAATTTAAAAACATAATGGCTAATACATACATACATATACTCACGGCTATAATTCCCTAGAAGGGGTAGCCAGAGCCAAGGAATTATAAATTTCTCAGCCACTTTTGGAAGTTGAGTAGGGAAAAGATGGTAAAATAAAGGTTTTTGGTGATAGGTCTCCAACTGCATCACCCAAAAATCCATTAAAAAGCCCCAATACCCTACTTAATCCAATAAGTCTCCTCTTACGACACCCGTGGTTAGAAAGGGGTAGCGACATTCTAAGCCGGCACTACACGGCAATAATGGTCATATATTAAGTAAACTGATGTTCTCAAAGTAAAATCTAAAAAAAATGTAAGAATCATAGCCTTTTTCTTAAGGAAAAAGATGGCTTAAGGCTTAATCCGAGATGACTTGGAATTCACATACTGTGCTCAATACCTTTAAATTTAACAGGCTTTTTGTACGAGTGATGTCCTGCTATTTTAACTTCACGAAATTATCGATTATTTTCAATTCAATTTCAAAGGTGTCAAGTTTTCTTTCTACTTTGTTAAGTTTTGAATGCCTTCAACTTCAAATAGAACCTTCAACACGAAAGTCTGATAAAATAACCTTTCTAATAGTTAAATTTTAAATAATAAACTAATAGTTAAATAATTATTCTAATAGTTAAATTTTAAACCCTGATAAGAATCAAAGATCAATGTATTGATTTAATGTTGACGAATGCGCCAACATGGAAGTGAGACATGCTTGGTTCGTGCCCACTCTCACAAAAATGCTCATGTCACATTACACGTGACATTATATTTACTCGCCCTAAATAAACACAAAACAAACCAATTCAGTAGCAATTCATTACAACTTACAGACAAAAGTACAGGCAACACATATTTCCACAGCACAATCCATACAGGGCTGAGTTTCTGTTTGATCATGAAGTGCACGTCTGTAGCCAGCCGCTGCGATCCGTAGCAGTACACGGCGGCTACCAGCTCCAACAAACACACCACGGGAACACACGCCAGAGCCACGTGGCTGTCCAGCAGATTAAGCACGTGGAGACCACCCTGTAAGTTGTTATTATAAACACCTTCACATATTATAGATTACAGAAACATTTAAGAAAAATCAACGTAATCAGAAAAAAGGTGGTTTCACTTTAAATCATGTAACATTAACAGCACTAAATAAGCATAGATGACTTTTACGCAATAATGCAAAAAAACAGGTGAATCATTAGTGCGGGTTGAGTGCGGGTTAGCGACAACAGCGTGCTAAATATGATTGCGAATAGGGTGGATTGTGCAATTATGAACCGATCCTCAATTATAAGTAGATGTCATTGTAGTTTGTTACATATACATACATATACTCACGCCGCCGTTAGTTCCCATTGGGGAAGGTAAGACAATCGATCGCCAATTTGTACGACCCTAGCAAATCTTTCCATCCGCACGGTTAGTGTTTTAGTTTCAATAAAATCGTGACATACAATCTGTATTTATTTCGTGGAACAAAAGGCTTGCTACCCTTATTTAAGCAGCGCCTGCCAAGCAAAAATGTTACACACGTTATCAAGCCTTATGGAAATGTGAAGCACTACATCAAGCTTATCAGAACAGTCTCATTTTCAGGTAGTTTTCAGGAGCAAATAGACGATAGCGCTTAGAAGGCCGTGGCACCAAAAGTTTCAAGTCGCAATTAATATTCCTATGCAGCTACTGATGATATCACTGCATTTGACCTTATAATGATTTTCGTTAGTTTTTCGTATAGATGGGTAATAATACTACTAATATATAATGGGTTATGTATATGAGTCAGTTTTATAAACAGTCTTAGTTCAGTTTAATAATATATATTTTTAAACGGTAAAACGGTAACGGAAAAAAACGGTACTAAGTTATTTCTTTGCAATATATTTTTTTAGATATTTTGTTTGTCACATGTATTAATTCGTAATGTGTTCAATATGTGCTCAGTCTCATTAGAGAAAACCAAACTTTAGTTATAATACATTCATCTACTCACGCTTACAAATCCCAAAAAGGGGTAGCTTCAGAATTTCTCAGCCACTTTTAGAAAACGCCATAGAGGTAAAGAACAATCACGTAGTAACTCAAATTATTATTATATATGATAAAAATATTTAGTTATGTACTTACTTCAGTAGTACATATTATTGATAACACAAATAGAGCGAGGCATACGAAAAGTGTCATAAGCTTTTTCTTGGGCCTCAGACCTGGCAGCTCGTCCAGTAGACCAGCTATGACGGCTTCTATCGTTACAAACTGGAATAAAAAATAAATGTTAAATAAATGATTTAATAATTCTAAAACCTACCTACCTACCTGTAATTACGACTATAAATCTTAAGAAGAGGGAGCCAGAGTTTTAGGATCAGAAATTCCTTAGCCAAATTTGAAGTTTAGTAGGAAAAGAATTCGTACGGTCGTGTACGGTGATGGATTTTCGGCCTGGTCGCGTAACAATCACATTAAGTCAGAAATATAAGAGGCGCTGGTGGGTACTCCTTTATGTACATGATTCACTAGCACAGATCATTCCCACCCACCCAACTCATTTATTATAAATTTTTGTTTTAAAATAAATAATAAAAACACAATTTATTTAGGAGTTCACTTATGCATTGTAACAATACAATGTTTAAGAAATATCATTTTCAAACCTCCTGCATACCTTACCATGCGACCATATGAGATGGAGGATTTAATTCAATTTCGGATTAATACTTCGGTGACGTTCAGTATTTTTTTTAAATGTTACTAATACCACAGATAATATAATACTATACTAGTACAGATACCCAATCCCATACAACGAAATGTGATGTGCTTAAATACCCTTATTCGGCGGGCTATTTTTTAGTTCCTTATTGTTCGCTAGATGGCGATAAAAACAAAAACCAAATGATAACAAAGCCCGGTATTCTTACTCGGCTAATATTAGGAAATGGCGGCTGCGGGGCGCGCGGGGCGGGGGCGCCTCGGTAACACGACACAAGCGAGACAGATTTTATTACTTTATGACTTTCTTTCACTAAATGTTTATTTGCAAATTTGCAAATATGGTCAAGGACAAAGACTAGGTCAAGGACAAAATCGTCGACAAGGCCAATTGCGTACGAGTATTACAACATCCGTTTGTAGATATTTTTGCTTGTAATGTTAACAGTGTCGTTGTCGATATTCTTCTCTGCTATGTGTCGGCTTAGAATAGCACTATCCCATTTCTTACCGTAATGGTTCGTAATAGACGGCTAAAGGTATTGGGGCTTTTGGGTGATTTTAAGGCGATTCTGTTGGGGAACCACCATCAAAAATCTTTGTTTTATAATCTGATCCCAACACAAGTTCCAAAAGTGGCGAACGAAATTTTTATTCCTAGGCTCTGGTTCCCCCTTCTAGGGATTTATAGCCGAAAATAAATGTGTGAATAATGAACGATATTCTGTTTATTAAAATAAAATAAACAGAATAAACACATTTATTTATTTAATAACATCGTGCAAGACGTATTCGTGCTGTAGTGGCGGCGTATAATAGCACTACTCCGCATCATTCGGTCAGTGAGGTATTGAGCGTTGTGTCGAGATTTTTCTCTCCTTTATTTATTCTTTATTTATTAGTTATTTATAATCCCCACATGAGGTTTAAATGATTTGAGTTGTTTAGTTTGAGGCATAGAATAAAGTTTGTGGCTGGAGGGTTTAATTTCATTGATTGGTTGGCGATGTGGTGATAGACCACAAATATTTAATCAAAAAAATGTAACTTCCACAAGCTGACATTCCACAAGCATCTGTGGGTTTGTCGCATTCAAACTTCTGGTTATTACTATACTAAAATGTCAGCTTAAAATGGTATCATTTAATATCCCCGAAAGGGTTGGCAGAGGTACTAATACTTCTGAACATCACGTGACTTTGTCACCTGGTGTTCAGAGTACCCACGTTTTGCATGGACAGTGTACTCACGTGATAGGGGGCAGGCCTAACGCCGTTTTGTACGAATACACTGTTACATGACTAAGTACAACTCAGCCATGTGGGTTTCCTCACGATGTTTTCCCTCACCGTTAACAACCACGATAAATTAACCACACATATGTCTTTAGAAAAGACAAATTGGTGTAGGCCCGACCCAGGATTTGAACACTAGTCGTTTGCACGATAACCGAGTGTTCTACCCACTGGTCTATCACGGTTGCTATCACTTAATATTATAATACATTATAATTAATTTTACTGGGTTATGTGGCTCGAATGTTAACCCATTTCCAAAATTAATGGTTCTTTTATAATCTATTATCCACATAAAGCGGCTAATAATTTGAAAATGTTGAAAGTAATATTAGAGAAGTATTAAAAAAAATCTATAGCTGGTTTCAACTGCAATCATACGGACATTTAACTCCAACTCAAACGTTAGCGCCGAATATCCCCGAACGGGGTCGACAGTGGTATCAATACTTCCGATATTCACGTGACATTGTCACCGGGTGTTCAGAGTACCCACGTTATGCTCGGACAGTGTACTCACGTGATAGGGGGCAGGCCCATCGCCGTATTGTACAAATACAATGTCCCAGGGTTAGAAAACTAGTCGTCTGCAAGATAAGCAGTGTTCTACCCACTGAGCTACTAAGCCGTCATTAAACTACTAATTTTATTTCATCTAGGTACCTACGCGCTACACCTTCAGTACAGAATACTTATCCTATTTGTAAAAAGTATTTATCAATCTTGCGTGATTATTATTATTTCTCATACCGTTGGAGTAACAGAAAATATAAATCTCATTGTTTAATCATCATGCAAAATGCTGTATACCTGGCTGTTTTAAAAAAAAAACATTATTACATACATAAATATACTTACGACTATAAATCCCTAGAAGGGGTAGCCAAAGCTTCGAAAAAGTCAATCACTGAGTTATTAATATTGATTCAAACGTTCACACCGCAAATCCCCGACGGTAGTGCAGGCAGGGGTACTAACACTAAAAATCAACTTTCTACAACAAAGTACTAACAGATATAAAAATAACATACATACATATACTCACGGCTATAAATCCCAAGAAAGGGTAGCCAGAGCTTCAGAGCTAGAAACTCCTCAGTCACATTTAAAAGTTGATAGGGGAGAAAATGGTATAAATAAATTATCGTTAGTGATGGGCCTCCAAAAATCCCTTAAAAGCCCCAATACCGTAAGTCGCCCCTTACGTTCAGCCATCGGAAGAAATGGGGTAGCGACATTCTAAGCCGACACTACACGGCTAAAAAATAGTGATAAGAATTGGAACAAGGTTATTTTTGAGCGATGCGGCAGGAATTAAAATTACATGTATATTCTCACGCCGTTAGTTCACATTGGGATAGTTAGAGACTATCGATCGCCACTTTGTACGGCCATGGCAAACTTGGGACACTTGTCTTTTTAAGCACAGTCTCTTTTTGGTCCAAACGTGTACGCCGAGGTCTTAAAAAAATTAAAATCACTTAAAAAACCCCTATACCCCGTGAGTTGCCTCTTGCAATCACCCAGGAGTAGTAATAGGGTAGTGTTATTTTAAGTCGACAATTATCACCAATTCGATTACTTGGGTGGACGCAAATCAAAACAAGTAAGATACGTCAATAAACACCATCTCAATTTGGCGCCATCTATTGTCAGTAGTTGAAATTACTAAACATTTTAGTTAAATAGATGTAGTTCTACAATAATCATTTGGGAAAACAATTTCATAAAAACGAAAATACAGTTTTTTTTATACTTTGCTTCTAATTGTAATAATTTATGTTTTATGGTATTGAGTGACAAAATAAATTACCATGTTATATTTATCTAACTGTCTTTTGGCTTTTTAAACGATTATTAGCCACTTTAAGTTTTTATTTTAAAAGTCGACTATATCTTAACTCCATCTATTGAGCGAAGAGGTAACTAAAAACATTTTGTATGAGATGGTATACCATGCTAATACTTATTAATTATGTAAATTAATATTTATTAAAATGACATATTTAATATTTCGATTATACTCAGCCATTCTTTTTTAGCAATTTTTAACATACATACATACATACATATACTCACGGCTGCAAATCCCTAGAAGGGGTAGCCAGAGCTAAGGAATTAGAAATTCCTCAGCCACTTTTGGAAATGTGAGTGTCAATTTTTAACTAAAAAGAAAAGTCAATAAAATATGGCATGTAATTTTTTAACTAATCCCACTTATCACTTCTTACCATAGTATCAATCCCAAGAAAGAACAGCATGACAAAGAACACGATAGCCCACAGATTAGGCGCCGGCATCATAGTGACAGCGGCGGGGTAGGTGACGAAGGCCAGGCCCGGCCCGGCCGTGGCCACCTGCCCGACCGGCACCCCGGCCTGCTGGGCCGCGAAACCCAGGACTGAGAACACGACGAAGCCGGCCCATATACTGGTGCCGCTGTTCACTAGTGGGATGCCTATTGATGATCTGGAACAAAGTTGTAGAGGTATGGTATGTTGTATGAAAAGTGTAATAAAATGAATTTATGTATTGGTAAGAAAGGATAAATAAAGGAACGAAAAATCCTTTATTTATTAATAATAATCCCTACATGAGGTTTTCATGAACAACAACATTCTAATTATCAATTTATTTATGTTTAATGTATAGAGGCCAACCAATATGATGGTGGAGGTATTTCGTGAAATTTATTTTGGTTGAAACTTGCACGGCCGCTTTTGTAAAATATTTTATTTTATATGTGAACTATGCACAATATGATATGATTTTCATGAGTAATTGTAACTTATGGTCGGTATTGAGTATTACGATCTATGTTATAAATAAACTGGGTGAAATATGATATGAAAAATGTAATAGATAAATTCTTGATCTCATTACTTGTAAGATGAAAAACAATTATTTAGCAGAAATAAACGCCCTCTCATGAGATAAATGTTTTGCATGAATGATTAGTGCAAAAGTCATGCTAGGTTTAACTATAGATAGGCGTAATAAAAAGGATGCAAATTTTTAATATATCTCTACCCTAACATTTTGAAAAATTCATGATGATCATTCATGATTCATGGTTATCAAAAGTTCATACAAACTGACACAAACATCAATAAATACTTTGAAGAATTCAAACCCATGCTGCTAACCATATCTATCTATCTATCTATATATCTATCTTCTATCTATCTATCTATCTTCTATACTATAATAAGACTGTAACGAGGTCAAAACTGTACATTTAAGAAAGAAAAATAAAAACCGGTGGAATATGTTTTATTTTCGATACTGAAGCCAAATTTGCTATTTTTGAAAAAAATGTCTGTCTGTCTGTCTGTATGTCCGTTCATCACGTTAATACTACCGTACCGATCTTGATAAAATTTGGCATGAATGTAGGTCATACACCTGGCCAACATATAGGATATAATTTATCCCGGATTTCGCAAGGGTTCCCACAGGAGCATAAAAAAACATAACTTTTATATGGTTCCCCATATTTACACGATTAATTTTTTCATCGACCGACTTTATCGGACTCTTCATTAAGAGTCTTTTTGGAAAAAATAAGGGTTTCATCCATTTTCATCAAAATAATTGCCCATTTAATTGTTTGTCAATAGTATGACTACTAGATATATAGGATATCACAAATTTGAGACTTACACAAATGTCTGCGTGGCGTAGCGGTATACCGTTTGGTAAACACTGCGTACGAAAGACTCAGGTTCGAATCCCGGGTGGTCAAAGTCTTCTAAATAAAAGATGTTATTAAAGGAAAGAAAAATTTCGACACTGGCGGGGTTCGAACCCGCGACCTTCGGGTATACGCCCCCGTCGCTCTGCCAACTGAGCTACAGTGTCAGTTGGCAGAGCGACGGGGGCGTATACCCGAAGGTCGCGGGTTCGAGCCCCGCCAGTGTCGAAATTTTTCTTTCCTTTAATAACATCTTTTATTTATGAGTAATAATCCCCACATGAGGAATTCATGTCAAAAAACATTAAATTATGGTCAAAGTCTTTTTGCGTATTTTTTTTTGCTTTTGTGTTAGGTTAGAATAATAGGATGCACTAATCCTTCTTTTTCACATTCAACTATGCGAATATGTATGAATAAAGATAATTGAAAGCATATTGTATGAATTTTGCGTATTCATGTGGTAGGTTTGAGAATATGTTTATAACTTTTGTTTATTTAACTATTTTTAAATAATATTCTCATAGATATATTATACTTTACTTACGCATAAATTAATATTCTGTTTAAGCCTCAGAATGCATAGTTTGTAAATAAATAATAGTAAATATCTCAATTTTCATTCAGTACCACCATCTATTGGCCGATGATTGCAATCTCTCTCACATCACCAACTTATTGCTCCCCATATTTACACGATTAGTTTTTTCATCGACCGACTTTATCAGACTCTTCATTTGAAAAAAATAAGGGTTTTATCCATTTTCATCAAAATAAATGTCCATTTAATGAATTGCTGTGTAGTGTCGGCTTAGAATAACACTACCCCATTTCTTCCGGTGGGTGTACGTAAGAGGCGATTAACGGTATTGGGGCTTTTAAGGGATTTTTGGGCGATGTGGTTGGAGACCCATCACCAACAACCTTTATTTCACTATCTTTTTCCGACGCAACTTCCAAAAGTGGCTGAGGAACTTCAAGTTCTTTAGCTCTGGCTACCCCTTCTAGGGATTTATAGCCGTGAGTATATGTATGTATGTATTTAATTGTTTGTCAATAGTATGGCTACTAGATATATACCATATCACAAATTTGACACCATTACTAATGTTTTTGTGGCGTAGCTGTATACCGATTGGTTAAAACTAAACTAACGGATGACCCAGGTTCGAATCCCGGGTGAATAGAGTCTTTTTGAGACGTTTTTGCTTTTGTGTTAGGTTAGAATAATAGGATGCACTAATCCTTCTTTTTCACATTCAACTATGCGAATATGTATGAATAAAGATAATTGAAAGTATATTGTATGAATTTTGCGTATTCATTTGGTAGGTTTGAGAATATGTTTATCCCACCAAAAACATTTTAAATGTAAAAAATGTTAGCCAAGCAAATACAATACAAAAATTTATAATATGTTAACTAAAAGACTTCGCAGACAAAAGGATTGATATCTGAATGGTTGCCAAGCACTGCAGATAATCCTGAAATATAAAGTAGATAACAAGTTAAATTAAAGTTTTGATTTAACTTGGCTCGTTTCCACATACGAGTTATCATGATAATCAACTTATCTGCTAGGTACATTTTAATTTGATTTTGTGGTGAAAACTAGCCAAATTAGCGGGATTTCGCTAGACAACCGAACAGTATGGGGTCGCTCGCTCGCATGAGCGCGGCTGGCGCTCGCTTTGGTACGTTCGCAGATCCCGTCATGCCCCGCCCCTGCCCCTCACCCCGCGCGTCAGTCCCTGTGATCTCCTGTGGCCCCACGCTTGTAGCGACGTGGTAGCGACTAAGTTTAAGTTAGTTTATGTTATTTCATGTATGTAATTATCATTATTACAATCATAAATAGTATTATGTTATTAAATATGATTATGAGCGCTGACATTACACAAAATCAAATCATTTTATTTAATTTCCGTAGGTTTAATGATTAGTAGGTATCTATGTATTATGAAAACGCTATCCGATGTTGTGTCATACTCATACTGTATGACTCATACAGTGGTCGCCGTTCTGCTGACATGAGATAGGTACTAGGTGTTATGATACCTATTAATTAGTACGACAGGAATCGAATCTGAGTTTTTATATATTGAAGAAATGTATTGCTATTGTTCGCAACCAACCGGGCTGTGCCAGTACAGTTAGTACCTATACTCATAGTTTGAGTTTTGTAATTGCAAATAACTTTAGCGTCGAAGTTTAATGAATGATCAAGTAAGTATGCATAGCATACCTAAACCTATTTAGAACGGAGTTTTATATTAGCGTCAACAACATTTCATCATGTGTTAAGGCAAGGAATAATAAAGACGAAGACTTGCCAATAAAACATTTACTTTTATATAAGACAGTTATTACATTTACAATATGTATGTTAAGTCGACGGTGCAGTGGTTGGTTGCGTAGTGCGTTCTCCCGCCAGCGATCTCCGCGCCGCCGCGCCTGCGGATTGCCCATACACGCGGATCAGGCGTAAACATCCTCCGGGACGTTGAAAGCTTGATGTAGTTAGCTTTTAATATTCTCGTGGGGTAGTAAACAAAGCCTATTTACTGCTCTACGTAAGACCCCTTTTGATGTGGTTACATCAGCAACCCGGCTAACACCGTCCGCTCCTGGATAGAGGCGTGACACACGTCCAAGGCGCCATTGAAGTGGAGGCAGGTTGTCCTGTCACGGTCGCCAAATGTTAAGGCAAGGAATAATAAAGACGAAGACTTGCCAATAAAACATTTACTTTTAAATAAGACAGTTATTACATTTACAATATGTATGTTAAGTCGACGACGGTGGTTGGTTGCGTAGTGCGTTCTCCCGCCAGCGATCTCCGCGCCGCCGCGCCTGCGGATTGCCTATACACGCGGATCAGGCGTAAACATCATGGAATTTATTATGATTTCTATACAAAATGTTCTTGTGAGGGAAATATTGAAAAATCTTAAAAAATCTCCGTTTTCAGATTTTTTCCTTTGTTAATATTTGATCACCGACCTGGATGCCGAATTTCAACTTCCTGGGATATCTGGAAGTGGGTTAGCTTTTTGATCTATATGTCAGTGAGTCACTAAAAAAATCGCGATTTTTGGACGTTTATATCTTGATAACCCTTTGTTATGTATTTATGGAAATTAGGCTACTAGTTTGTATCCTTGATATCAACAAATAAGCCAAATTTGGTTGGTTTATGTTGATTAGATTTTGAGTTATGATGGTGTAAAAAGTCGCTCCAAAACATACGGTGCGCGCTCGCCGCCTTGGCTTGGCTTGACGCACTGCCGTGCGTCTTGATAGCTTTTGTTTTTTTAACTATTTTTAACTAATATTCTTATAGATGTATTATGTTTTACTTACGCATAAATTAATATTCTGTTTAAGCCTCAGAATGCATAGTTTGTAAATAATAGTAAATATCTCATTGTTTTGTCTCAGTAACGCTATCTGTTGACCGATGATTGCAATCTCTCACACATCACCAACAGTCAGTGTAGGGGGCAGCACCGAGTCGCCCAACTGCTATCCATACTTACTCAAGATATTTTCATTTTTGAACATAGAAACTTGGTTACAAAATGGTTTGTTTCATATTTCTTATGAACAATTAAAAAGGTTTTTTGGAACTCATCCCCTAAGAGATTGAAATATATTATACAGATTTTTGATCTTTAAATACAATGTATCTATATTATATATCTAGAAATTTGAATCTTGATGCGATTGACTGATATAACAACTACAAAAAGGAATGTATGAAATTCATCCATCAATCAATCATGAGAATATACTAACGGCTATAAATCCCAAAAAAGGGTAGCCACAGCTCCAGAGATAGTTATTCTTTATCCACTTTTGGAAGTTGCATGGGGTCCGTCCAACCCCAACTGCATCGCCCAATAATCACTTAAAAAGTGTCAATGTTCTTTATATCTATTACAACGCCCACGAGAATATAAAAACAAAAAAACAGAAGTTAGTGTAGTTAGATAGTGTTTTGGTATTTTGGATGTAGACTGGATGCAAAAAATGTAGTCCACGCGGACGTAGTCGCGGGCAAAAAGCTAGTTAATTAACTAAGAAGGAAACTTTGGCAATGCACATTTGATGATTAAACCGAGTCAGCTAATAAGGTGGAATTTCAACTGTTCATGTTTGCTGACGTACTTAACATTATTGTAGTGAAACTGGTTGTAGCTCGCCATGCTCACCAATCCTCCCCAACCAGGCCCGAGTGAGAAGAAAATTTGGGTTGCGGCGTCTGCCCAGACCTAGAACAATAGAAACATGTGTACTTATGCATATTTTTTAGGAGTAGTATTTAACAAAACATCAATAAAGTCTAACCTAACCTAACGAAAAACTGATGTTGTAATAAAATATCCTTATTTGTGCACCTAATCTGAGATTTAATACTTCATTAAAAAGATTTTTGGTGAACGGAAACTTATTTTCCATTTTTTAGTTGCTTTTCTCCGCATTTTTGACAGAGATATTTGTTTCCGATAGATTGATTGTATGTGTTTGCTTCACATGGTGAAGTAATATATGTACAGAAAAACATTATATTAACAAAGTCGCTAAGCCGTACTGCCCCGTTATTCCCAATTTCTCTCTCATTGATATTATATATTCTCAGTGATATACATCACACTCACTAACACGCCTGTTACGGGGCCAGGGTTGTAGAAAGTGGCGAACCATAGTCTTTGGTCTACCCAATGAGATGTTTCCTATAATATTGCAAACCCACGAAACTATGCCGAACTGATATTGAATACTAATCCAGGAACTCCATTTCTAGTGAAGTAAGCATAGAACATATTTAAGGTAATTAATATTATAAATTATAATTATACATTATCGCCTTTCTCCCGAAAAACAAAAAGCTCTCATTAAAGAAGTCGATAAGATATAAGTCTGCTGTGTAGTGTCGGCTAAGAATAGCACTACCCCATTTCTTTCGGTGGGTGTACGTAAGAGGCGACTAACGGTATTGGGGCTTTTAAGGGAATTTTGGTCGATGCGGTTGGAGACCCATCACTAACAACCTTTATTTTACCATCTTTTCCCCACACAACTTTCCAAAATTAGTTGAGGAATTTCTAATTCCTTAGCTCTGGCTACCCCTTCTGGGGATTTATAGTCGTGAGTATATGTATGTAAATTATAATGAACATAGCATAAATAATTTTTAAACTAAGCTTATACCTCTAATAAGTCCGCCAACCCAAATACTTCGACCTACAAACCTTAGGATTAGCCAATTGGCTCCAATCGGGAACCACGTAGAAGTAAATCCCCTGCCAAGCGCCAGGAAGGGTTATGCCACGAATAAAAAGCGCAGACAGTACTACGTATGGAAATAGTACTGTCACGTACACCACCTGGAAATATGAACAATATTAGTATTTTGTAATGGTGTCGTAGTGTTAAATACTATGATGGAAGTTCTCGCGGGTATCTTAAGAGGTGAATTAGGTTTCGGGGCTACTTAAGTAATTGGGAGTTGTGGCTGGAAACCCATCTCCTCCATCACCAAACATCTTTTATTTTTATTTTTTTTACTAAGAAACGTAGAGAAGTGGCTTATAAATTAACAATTATGAAACTCTGGCTACCCCTTTATTGGAATTTATAGCCGTGAATGTAGTTGGAATAATTGGATTTTTACTTTAAGTGACTATTAATGTACGTTTCATTCTAAAAAACTGCATCTTTAGACATAATACACTTGTACACGCATACATATGTAGTTCAGCTCAGTATGACGTCACGTTTAAGGAAAATAGTAAAATGATATTTTTTAAACAAATCAATTTTGTTTATTACGTCAGTTTTATTATCTGAAGTTAGATTGCTCCCCCGCACGCACTGTTCTGATAACGCGTATGTAAATCAGTAATTTGCGTTACACTATGTGGCCTTCCTGGGGACACGCCTTATTTTTTATATATTTAAAGATAAATTATCATTGGCATGGTGTGCCCCCTGGTTCACGTTGTTTACTATAAACACTTAGTCAATGTTATCATGTTATTTTAGAGTATAACGTAAATACGTTTTTAGGTTAAGGTACGTTATGTTTACTGTTTTGACGGGTCTCTTTCAGATATCTAAGGTTTCTTCAGTCACTGCTCACCGTTTATGAAATTTACCGTGATTATATTTAATATAACTTATATAAGCGCTGAGGGTTGTAGAATTATATTGATGCAAGAAATTTATATATCGGTTGGTTGGTTACGAGTAATGAGCCTATTCATTACAGCTGAACAAACCAGCATCAAATCTTGTCTCTTTGTATTAATTATAGATATAGATATTTAACAATGTATTATGTATGTATTTACAAAAAATCTGTATCGCGCATCGATAGTGCCCATTTATTCGTCAAATACACATCTGACTTGCGTGTGTTGTGATAGCGTCTGAATCGCTCCACACACGCATCAATGGTACGTTTAAAAAACGTAGTAACGCCCTTAGATAAACTGTTCTTACCTTACCCACACCCTTAACTCCCTTACAGATGCACAAGTACACGATGCACCAGCAAATCGCGTTGCAGCAAAACACGGGCCAAACAATGCCTCCTATCTCGTTTATCCCAGAAGAGGTGCGGAGTAATCGAATACTGGAATAATCATAATATGTAGCATGTCACATAGATGATATCTGGAATGGCATTTTTTTTGTAAATGTGATTAAATAATTGTATCCAGTAGGTTCGACTACGGCTCTACCTTGATTAATATTGCATTTTATTTAAATATATAGAGCGACATGATAGTCCAGTGGGTAGAACACCCGCCCGAAAACAGAAGGGCGTGAGTTCCAATCCTGGGTCGGGCCTACACAATTTGTCTTGTCTAAAGTCATATGTGTGGTTAATTTATCATGGTTGTTAGCGGTGAGGGAAAACATCGTCAGGAAACCCACATGGCTGAGTTGTACTTAGTCATGTGAAAGTGTATTCGTACAAAACGGCGATAGGCCTGCCCCCTATCACGTGAGTACACTGTCTAAGCAAAACGTGGGTACCTTCTCTGGACACTAGATGGCGCTGCCATGTGAGTTCAGAAGTATTGGTACCTCTGCCAACCCCTTCGGGGATAAACGGCGTGAACGTTAATGTTATGTTATTATATATATATATATATATATTATTTATATGAAGAAAATTAATAAACTGTGTGCTATGTAGGCACTAAGCCATTTGGCGTGGGCACGTGGGCTGGAGACCCATCATCATCGATTCTTAATTTTACAATTTTCCTCCCCTTAACTTTCAAAAATGACTGACGAATTTCTAATTCGAACTAACAACTCTACTAGAATAGGAAAGTGATGAGAACTACGACTAGTGAGTGTTTAGTTCTAAATAACTACTGTTTTTTAAGTTATTTTTAAATAATAATTATTTTTATTATTTGATAATCCGGTTGTCATATTTCGAATTGCAATCATATACATTGATAAGACTTACTGAAAAAACTCATCTTCTGGTGTTGATGTTGTGCCATTGAAATATATTTCTGATGCATTCTGAGTTAACTGCAAAACAAATGTATTTATTAATTACTCGTAAAATACCTTATGATGGTTATTATTGTAAACAAATGCTTTGTAAATTTAAGTCGTAATTATATCCTCGTAACGCCCGTAAAGAAATTGTTATGACTTGTAAGTTCTATCCAATGTATCTCTAATGGAACAAAGAAAATATGTGCTGACTGCCCATTATTAAAATTAATGATATCTTTAACAAGAACTATTCCTATGGCTTTATTTTTTTTAATAGTTACTATTAATCACAGGAGTTTTGTTTCTCTAGTGATACAACGGGCGTTACGAGGATATATAATACACTGTCCAAGTAAATCGTGGGTACACTGAATGACAGTACACAGTACACAATGTTAGGTGATGTTCAGAAGTATTAGTCTGCCACAACTTCGGAAATACACGGCGCGAAAGTTCGAGTCCCTTTTAGTCAACATACATACATACATATACTCACGGCCATAAATCCCAAAAAGGGGTAGTCAGAGCTTCAGAGTTAGAGCCTCTTCAGCCACATTTGGAAATTGATGGGGTACAAGATGGTAGAAATAAAGTATCTTTGGTGATGGGTCTTCAACCGCATCGCCCAAAAACCACTTTACAAAGCCCCATACCCTTAGTCGCCTCTTACGACACCCATAAGTGAAAAGGGTAGTGACATTCTAAGCCGACACTACACGGCAAATAAATGAAATAACAAAAATCAATCATTTATCTTACGAAACAAAACAATCTTGTAGTTTTCTAAATTATTAAGTGAGTGGAACTATACTTTTAAAAAAATATCAATCCACATTTAATTAATAAATAATACTTACCTCCCTGCACCGTTCCGTATTCCATTCGTTCCCGCAGTGGTGCCACGGCAGCGGCGACGTGAACGAGTGGAACAGGTACAGGATGGGGTACGACATGATGGCGGCGAAGTACGTTATGCCTATTACGTTCAGTATCACTATGGCATAGCCTGCCCCTGGAAAATGTGTTGTGTATTAGGATATACTCGCTTCTTGACAATTAAATAAAAAAAGGTTTACCCACTTATTGATTTTAATTCCGCTATCTGGATAAGTTCAATACTAAAGCTATGATAAGGAGTTTAGTTTAAAGTGCAGTGGTGGGGTGTAGAGGGGTGTATCATTTATTTAGAATCTCCATCTCGAAATCAGCCAAATTTGATTCATGGTGTTCAGAGTCAAAAGCCATGTTAGCCCAATGGGTAGAACAACCGCCTGTCAATACAGACAGGAGTGAGTTCAAATCCCGGGTCGGCTCACCAACTTGTCTTTTTTAAAGTCATACGTGTGGTTAATTTATCATAGTTGTAAACGGTGAGGAAAAACATCGTGAGTTGCATGAGGGATAGTATGCCTAAAGTAAATTTCGCTTTTCGCTTTTTAGCTATCTACTTTGTTAGTGTTAATGTTGAAATTCAAGTATTTTTGATTTTTACTTACTTTGTGAGACATCGTCCCAACTCCAGGGTGTTTTGTGACAATGAAGGATTTTTGGCGTTTTTGGCGTTAAACAAGTTAACGGCCTAGGTGGTGAAATCCACACATACAAACATATACTCACGGCTAGAAATCCCTAGAAGAGGTAGCCAAAGGTAAGGAATTAGAAATTCCTCAGCCTCTTTTGGAAAGTTGAGTGTGGAAAAGATGGTTAAATAAAGGTTGTTGGTGAAATCCATTGCATTTTAATAACAATACGAAATGAAGTAAGAGTAAATGAATACAATGGTGTGTTACCTTTGAACAAGGGGTTTATGTTGAAGACGGAAATACATCCTGCGCTGGCGAACTGTCCCAACGTCGTCTCCAGATATACCAGCGGGATCCCGCAGATGATAAGTACCAAGAAGTAGGGAATGAGAAAGGCTCCTGAAAAAGATATTCTGTTATTGCACAATATATAATGTTCCAATATATTGGCAGTGTTACGCGTACTAAAAAAAAGCTAAAGTTCTTGTTAAAATGTTGGAATAAAGAGGCCATTGTGTGCTTACTCTGTTGCACTTTTTTTTATTAATAATGCAATTTATGAAATTTTTACGCCATATCGGAGTATGGAAAAGTCATGACTATTATAAGCAATAGTTACTACGTCTTCAGAAATTATCTTGGCGGGTCAGACGATTGAATGCGGGGCGGAAAAAAGACATAAACTTATCTATTAAAGCAAATTATGGTATGGAACCCTACGTGTGGGCCCTGACTTGAACTTGGCCACTGTTCTACTATTGTTAACTATGCTAAACCTATGAACCCCAACTTAAAATAACTTTATGTCTGATACTATATCTATTTGTATTACTTATTGATGTACTCACCGCCTCCATTTTTGTAGCATAAATAGGGGAACCTCCAGATATTACCGATCCCGACGGCATACCCCAAACAGGAGAGCACGTACTCCACTTGATTGCTCCATTGCTCATGTTTTGACTCCATATACGTCTGCTTATTCTTATAATGTCACTTAAAATGAACGCCTCATCGAAAATATTCCGATCTATAACAGGATGTGACAATTTTCCAATTTATATCTCCGATCTTTAGTTTTGTTCCTCTTTATTTATGTCTGATGTCTGTTTATAACTAAACTGGCAGGCCACGGAACAAAGGGATTATCCGGAAAAATACTTTTAGCTACTTGATTCAAATTAGGCGATAGTAGTAAAGGACAATAGTAATAAGTAAATAACGATGTACTGGTGCAGAACTTTGGTCAAGGTAGCACCAAAAGGTGCAATAAATGCTAAAAATGTGGTTAATGAACTTATTTTACGCACACAAATAACAACTAAGCCATAAATAAATATAGTTTTAAAAACTTAAAAACACGCTTTTCAAGCACATCTAACTCAAAAGTAAAAATTAATTCCCAATATAAGGTGAAAATCATGAAAAAGCTTGGGGCACTCTGTGCATATTTTTCGTCTTTTGGCGGTCTAGTTTTAATACATAAGGTAGACATAATTCGGCCGCCGGGTTGTGTCGCCGGCAATGTCGGTGGCCCGGCAGGTACAGTGTGTATTGCACTGAAATGCCATTCACCAATCATCCTATATTAAAATCTATTATCCCACTCAACTTTCAAAAGTGGCTGAGGCATCTATAATGCTGAATTTCTGGCTACACCTTTTCGGGATTTATAGCAGGAGTATATACATCTATGTATGTATTTCCGTGGTTGCGTTAACGTTAATCACATACATGCATACATATTCTCACGCCGTTAGTTCCCATTGGGGTAGGCAGAGACTATCGATCGCCACTTTGTACGATCCTGGCGAACCTCTCTGGCTTCGTTCACATCCATCAATCTTTTCATACATGCTCTTTTATTTTTCATACTTCGGACGCCTGCCTTTTTGAGCACATTTTCTATTTGATCCAAATGTGTCCTGCGAGGTCGTCCTCTACTAACATTCCCTTCCACATTGGCTCTATATATCTCTTTCACCGATTTACTGTCATCCATCCTCTCTATGTGCCCAAACCATCTCAACATTCCTTTTTCTCTATCTTTCTGACAATATTAAAGATTAACCATAACCATTTATCGCATTACCCTTTTTCACTCTTCTCTCGATATCTTCATCACACTTTCCTTCCCTTGTAAACAAACTTCCCAAATATGCGAACTCTTTCACTTGTTCCACTTTCTTACCATTTATCTCAATCACGCATTCGGTCATATACTCCTCTCTCTCTTTAGTTTTGTTTTTATCCACATTTACCCTCATTCCTTTTTTTTCCAAAGACGCACATGCAATATTCATCATCTCTTGCAGCTCTTCCACCGATGATGCAAGTAAGACTTGATCGTCGGCATTTTAATCGCCTCGTTAAAAAAGTGGAGTCAATTTTGTTCTGTGTTTACACTGGATAGTAAAACTAAACAAGAAAATAAATAGATAGAAGAAAATAAATACATAGAAGAAAATAAATACATAGAAGAACGCGATTTACTAATTGTTTTTAGATTTGCTATAGTTGTATTCACGACAAGAAATATTAAAATAGTATAAAATTAAGTTCAATAACGTCGTCTGTGACGTTTGGTAGGTTCTATTTCCAGAGGTCGCGGTTTCGGTCCCGACCGAGGACAACATTTTATGATGAATATGGATGTTTAGTTTCCCGGTTTTGGATGTTTCTGCTGTATATTATCAAATGTATCGTCGAGTTAGTACATTACACCGCAAGTCATCAAATAGTTAATATTAATATGAATTTAGGGCTATCTTAATCTATGTAATATGTCGGTATTAATTTATATCTCCAACTTAAAGTGTTTACAAAACTTGGTTTATTATCAAATCATAAAGTCCGTTTACGTGAACTCTTAACGTTTATAATTTTAAATTTATTTATAAACAAAAATACTTTTCTATAAGTCATCCAAACACATCACACGCCCTGCTTACCCTACTCTTCACCCCGCGCACCCTGTCTTAGCCACCACGCACCCCAATGTTTACTACATTCAACACGATACTATTTACGTGACTTATACACGTGACTTATAAAATTTAACACCATCCACTGTTTGTCATTTGCATAATGTGGCTTTCGACACAAAACTGCTTTAATCCGAAATAACCATTTCCAATAAAGTATTTACGATTGCTTTGCCATTGGCATGTGATGAGGAGGCACGAATATTTGGAACTGAATTCAATGGGTGCGTTACCCTCCGCTCCCTTAACGTAGAAGCTGCGTGCGCTGTTACGGGAAACACCCTCCCTTAAACTTACTTACTTATCTCACTCGACCCTGCATTGTGCTCTATAGAAAATTGGACACCGCTTTTACGTTCCAGCTCCCCGTTATGCCCTTGACCTAGTTTCAGCATCGTCAAGTTCAATGGTTGAAAATATGGCCAAGCACGAGTTGGTTTCGTCCATGAAGGGTTTTATAGTAGAAAATAGAGATATATAAAATGTTTGAGCTGGTATCAAAACCGAAAATTATCTTTGTTTTTATGTTACATTTGCAGTTTTATAAAATGGGTTGTATCTCAAAAACTGTCGAATATATATTTATCATCAGAAGGCTCCAAGTCACTGAAAAAGCAATGGAGGGGGCTATGTTAGGAGTTTCACTACGTGATCGAATCCGAAATAAGGAGATCCGTAGAAGAACCGGGGTAACTGACATAGCCAGAAGAATTGCGAAACTCAAGTGGCAATGGGCAGGGCACATTGCACGCAGAACCGACGGCCGTTGGGGCTCGAAGGTTCTGGAGTGGTGGCCACGTACCGGACGACGCAGTGTGGGTAGGCCTTCCACAAGGTGGACCGACGATTTGGTGAAAATCGCGGAAAGCCGTTGGGTGAGGGCAGCGCAGGAACGGTCGTTTTGGAAATCTTTAAGGGAGGCCTATGTCCAGCAGTGGACGTCTATTGGCTGAATGATGATGATGATAGAATAGAATAGAATAACTCTTTATTGCACATCAAACACAAATTTACAAAGATAATAATATGATCAAACAGTTTACGGTGAGGTACAATTGGCGGTCTTATCGCTAAAAGCGATCTCTTCCAGACAACCTTTGGAAGGTGAGATCGATAAATTAATTATTTGAGTAGATGTACAAAACAAGGCCAAAAAAACATAATAATCTATTAAGCTTACTTAAAACTAACTTATTTAATTTAAATAACAATATAAATAATAATCATACAAAATAATATAGATATTTAACGAATATGAACACATACATAAATAACTACTTACTTGTATATATACAAGCAATACAAATACCTAAATAAAATACACATATACGTTTTAGAAATATAATAAATATATATATATATATAGTTTAAAAAGCAACAGTATTACAGCGCTTCAGTGAAATAGTGTTGTTTCACCAGATCTTTGAACACATTCAGTGATTTAGCCAATCGCACCTCCACAGGAAGTGCGTTCCACAATTGCACAGCGTGTACAGAAGAAGAAGAGCCATAGAAATTGGTTGTATGAGAGGGAATAGATAATTAAAGATTATGGTCTGAACGTAAATTAAGGTTATGGGAAGAAGAGAGGAATAGAAAACGTTCTTTTAGATAGAAGGGGGTGGCAGGATGGACAAAGTATGCACATTGCGGCGGAGGCGAATAGGAAGCCACTTAAGTTTAGTACGATAAACAGACACGTGATCATACTTACGCATTCCAAAACAAATCTGATGCATAAGTTTTGGAGACGCTCTAGTTTATTAAGTTGTTCTTCCGTTAAATCAGGATAACAGGTATCAGCGTAATCCAAAATTGGAAGGAGTAGAGATTGAGCTAACGCAGTTTTGGTAGCAGTAGGTAGAAAATTACGCAGTCTCCTGAGGGAGCCCGCTGACGCAAACATCCTTCGGCCTTCCAATTCTAATTGGGGTATCCAAGATAAATTGCTATCAATCATAATGCCTAAGTTCCTTAGCACAGGGCTAAAAGGGATTGATGTTCCGTCAAATAACACAGGCGGCAGTGATTGGTAATCAATCCTAGAAATCATTCGAGAACTACCGACTATTAATATTTGTGATTTATTTGGATTGACTTTTAGCCCATATTCCTCACTCCATTGCAAAATTCGTTCTAGGTCTTTATTGATCAAGCTTATGGACATGTCTAATTGTTTTATATTACTCTGTCTGTATATAGATTTGGAGATCATCTGCATAAAGGTGGTAGGAAGAAGTGAGTTTATGAGAAATACTGTTAATGACAATTGCAAATAGAAGAGGAGACAGCACACCACCTTGCGGAACACCGGCAGTTAACTCACGCCAATTCGAATGCGCTGCCGGCGTCCTAGTAAATAACTACGAAACCAGTCAATCACCGTTGGAGATATGTTAAGAGAACCAAGTAGTGCTAGCAGTATATCGAAGTCAACTGTATTGAAGGCACTACTGAAATCGAGCAATGCTAGGATAGTCAGCAGTCCCTTATCCATACCCAAACGTATGTCATCAGTAATTTTGACTAGGGCCGTAACAGTACTGTGGGAAGGACGGAAACCAGATTGGAACGGATTAAGGAGATCATTTTTTGTGAGGAAGTTACTTATGATGATTATGATATATTTATAGAATAATTAAAATCATTCATTTATTTTTTTAATAAATGAAACATTACAAATTTTTAATAGCTCATATAAAAAGAAAACTCCTACTTCATAATAGACCTCTAGGGTTAAATTTAATACTACTATATAGAATGAGCCGGCTAAAGAATCCATACTAATATTATAAATGGGAAAGTGAGTTTGTTTGTTTGTTTGTTCCGCTTTCACGCCGTAAATACTGAACCGATTGCTTTGAAATTTTACAGACGTGTAGTTAGAAGTCTAAATTAAATAAAAGGGTACTTTTTATCCTGGAAAAAATATGTTCCCACGGGAAATCAAAAATATTGTTTGCTTGCTGGATGCATTGGAGATGGCGCTGTGTATCGTTTAAAACAACGTAAAATATTGTAAACTAATATAAAAATCAAAATTTAGAAGCTTAATGGTACGGTAATGGATCCCCGAAAATAAGGAACTCCCGAGGGATGATGTACTATTTTTTTATCGTATACATTTTTTTTTACATCTACTTATATTGCAAACGAATATTAACATGTAAATTTAGAAGCTAAATGAAACGACGACGATTCCTTGAAACTAAGGAATCCGCAAGAGTTCTCATAGGAACATCAAAAAACCTTAACTCATATATGGCTCAAAATATTGCAGCGATTATTTTTATCATCGATGGAATTCACATCAGACACTTTGTTAATGTTCATTTTGGAAAGATGAAGGGGTTTCATCAATTTAAATGACAAATTTGTTTATCAATAGTAAGACTAATATGAAATAAAGAGTAATAAAAATTTGACACCGCCCCGGTAACGTCTCCGTGGCGTAGCGGTATAACTAACTACTATGAATATTTAATTAGAACTATTATGAATCAATCGTCCCGGGTTCGTATCTCAGGTAATTCAAGCTTTTTGTAAAAAAAATGTTTTGTTAGCTTAAAATAACACTATGTATAATAATAACAAGCACTATCCCTTCAATTTAGCGATTATTTTGGAAGAAGATCCACCACTAATCATCCCTATATTGCCGAGCAATCGCTGCAAGCTCTCCCACTATCACCAACGGTCAGTGTAGGGGGCAGCACCGGGCCGTCGCCGCAGCGCCAAACTACTATCCGTATCTGTACTTACTAAAGATATTCTCATTTCTGAACATAAAACTTGGTATATTTGTTTCATGATTCTTATTAACAATTAAAAAGGAATTTTTGGAACTCAACCCCTAACGGGTTGATATAGCAAATGAAAGTTAATATAGAGTTTTTTTACATTTTATAATAAAACTTGGTGCGATTGAATTTATGAAATCCATCTATCAATCATTCATGAATATATGCTAACAACCATAAATTCCATAAAAGGGTAGCCATAGCTTCGGAGATACTAATTCTTCATCCGATTTTGGAAATATATTGATAAAAGATCGGTTAATAAAGGTTGTTAGTGATGGGTCACAAACTGCATCGCCCAACAATCACTTAAAAAGCCCCAATGTCCTTTATGTCATTTACAACGCCCGCGGGATTATAAATATAAAAAACAGAAGTTGAGATAGTGTTTCGGTATTTTGGTATTATGTAAACTGGATGCAAAAAATGAAGTCCACGCGGACGAAGTCGCGGGGCAAAAAGCTAGTAAATAATAAAGGAATAGGAAGGATTTCATTCTTTTTTGCGTGTATATTAACAACCGTCACTGCCATCACGTGACAAGATTCAACTGACTAATTGTTAAACAGCGTATTTCTTGCCATCCAATATCGGCCAAAAAATTTAATATAAACTGTAAGCTTTTTAAACTCTCGCGGTTTGTAGACATTATATATAATAATAATCGGGATTAAACAGCGAACATTTTTAAAACCACTTACGTGATATGTTTACCCGACGTTTCGGCACACCTACTGGGCCGTGGTCACGGGCTGCCTCAAGAGCTGGCTGGGCTGGTAGTTTGTGATTGAGCAGTTTTTAAAGTACCCTCTCACATCACTCAATCACAAAATGTTACTAGGGTCGCAACACACTACACTAACAATTTCCGATGATGTTGTACTAGATATCACCTTGCATGTTCGCTGTTTAACCCTGATTATTATTATAAATAAGCTGTAAGCTGTATTATAATATAATTCTTCTTCTGCACAAATTTCTTAAATTTTTACTTGGTTTTTGTTTTACGTACATATAAAGAGGAAAAAATTATTTGTTTGTTATTACATAAAATAACAACAAATAAATATCGAAATGGCCGATTATAAAAATACTGCTCAAATGGAAAGCATATGTTAAAGTAAAGCCTTCAGAACATTGAGTATATAGCATCACGCTGAATGTTATTAATATGGGGTGATCAGTAATCAAATAAGGCATTGCAATCAGAGTAAACAACTACTACCCATACTAATCCGAGTCTTACAACTAGTTCGTTATATTAATACAAGAACGTTACAAAATTTCACAAATACTTATTAACTGACTAGCGCGATTTATAGAATCATCCTATATAGGGTAGGCTTATAGGGTTGGCCAGAAACAACTCTGATGGTTTGATAAGAGCATTCATTATGATACAAATAAAAGATAACATACCAAACTACATTTATTTACAAAAATGTCTATAAATAATACATTTTTACTTTATATCACAAAAAAATATTAATAATCGCAAATATTAACAATAGGAACTAAGCAAATACAATAATCAATAGAAATTTTAATAGGGTAACCGATGTTTAGAATAATATTATTTTCACGAACTTGTCATTGTTTTCTAGCCATAGGTAGTCAATTAAATCGGATCAAGACTTAAGCTTATTTTGTTGGAGATGAAGGTCGATTAGTTTCGATGCCAAATGCAAATTGTAAGCTAAAGGCTTCTGGTAGTGGGGCCTTTACTGTTGTGGTGGTGGTTTGGGACCTTGTGGCAGCAGCAGCGGCCTGGGCCTTAGAGGCTGTGGCGGCGGCTTGGGCCTTGGCGGCCTTCTCAGCGGCTTGGGACTTTGAGTCTTCTTTTCCTGGAGATCTGCCTGACAGTGACGATGGTAATGGAATAGTCTGGAATGCGAATTGATATTTTATTATATCTAAATAGATACATACCTATAGTCACGCAACTATTTCCCATTGGGGTAGGTAAAGACTAATAGAATAGATAAACAACGTAGATTACTAGCGGTTTTCAATAAACATTTTACCACGATTTGTGATTAGTTTTTATACAAACTGTTTGCTCAGTTAGCTCATCTAATTCGTTAAGTTGCGACTTACGCAATCTGTAACTGCTTGAAACTGTCACAGTTTTCATTTTAACCGTTCGTAGCGGTTCTATTGCTCAAGCACGCAGTTGTATCTTTAAGTTGTGATATCTTTAAGTTTTGCTGTGTAGTGTCGGCTTAGAATAGCACTACCCCATCTATTCCGGTGGGTGTACGTAAGAGGCGACTAACGGTTTTGGAGCTTTTGAGGGATTTTTGGGCGATGCGGTTGGAGACCCATCACCAACAACCTTTATTCTACCATCTTTTCCCCACTCAACTTCCAAAAGTGGCTGAGGAATTTCTAATTTCTCAGCTCTGGCAACCCCATTTAGGGATTTATAGCCGTGAGTATATGTATGTATGTATGTATGTTTTACCTGAGATTATTCTTACGAAAACCAAATGAATTCCTATAATAAGTTGTAAAGGCTCTATGCAATCTTATTATAGGCCTTCAGACTCCCATAGGATATATGATATAACTATAGTGTCAATGGCTTCTAGTGACACTATAGCTCAATTGGCAGAGCGACGGGGGCGTATACCCGGAGGTCGTGGGTTCGATCCCCGTTGGTGTCGAAATTTTTCTTTCCTTTATTTATCCCTTATTTATTAGAAATAATCCCCACATGAGGTTTTCATGAACAAGAACATTCTAATCACATAGGATATATTTTATACTATTAGCGGAAGCCACCACAAGATGAATATGTCACATATTTTCAAACCTGCCTCGTTTATACACCTAGAAAGTGACTCACCCATAAATCATTATCAGGCCACAGCATAGCATTGTCGGTCTTCATGGTCTCGTCCCAGTAGAACTGCTGCTGCGGCTGGCTCCAGTCCACCTGCCCCAACTTACACTTGACCGTCGCCAGCACCACGCGCAGCTCCCCGCTCGCCATACGGGTTGTGCTCTTTGCTGATGGTGGCTTCTTTTGGGCGCTAGACTGCAAATTCGTTTGTAAGGAAAGAGCGATAGGATGCAATGATCTATTTTAAATATCGTGGCATGTCATACTGGTGACAGGTGTCTTCATCTCATTCAACTTTCATGGTAAAAAGAGCAGCTGTTTTGTGTAGAACCCACATGAATTACCATCATTGTTTATATTTACTTATTTATGATTCAGAAAGAAAAGTCAACAGCGGTTGGCACAAAATAACATAATTTGATTATAACATTATTTGATGTATAAAAGACTAGCAAAAAGGAAATTTAAGTTCAGTGGATTATAAGTATTGAGCAAATGTCAGTTGTAAAATTTCATATTTTACTTACATATGAACAAATAAATCGCAGAGTTATTTCCGTTCTGAAAGTGTCTCTCACAGCTTTCAGATCTGGACAAAATATCCTCAAAGTAGGTGTTTGGAACACCATCAGTTTATTCCATTGCACTCTGTTGGATTCGAAATGAGTGAAGTTGTATATAACTCTGGAGTCCACGGGCGCGAGTCCTTCGTACACGTCAAGTTCTACAATGGCTTCTTCTTCTTCTTCACCTGTTATATATAGAGAATATATTTTGATTTCCATTTATGGAATTTAAATAGAAGAAATTACCTGCCATTATAAACTCAGACAAAATAAGGTAATAAGAAAATTTATTTAAAAGGTAGAGTTCTTTGTTTCTGACACACCAAGTTTTCATTAGATTTTGTGCAGATAAATAGTCGCTATAATATTTAAACTTGGTACAGTACAGATACTGGTGTACACATTACACTTATGTTATTTCCTAATGTCGTTTATAGCCAAAATCCCCGAAAGTTTAGCAAAGATACTAATACATACATATATATACTCACGCCATTAGTTACCATTGGGGTAGGCAGAGACTATCGATCGCCATTTCGTACGATCCTGACAAACCTCTCAGCCTTCGTTTACATCCATCAATCTTTTCATACATGCTCTTTTATTCTTCATACTTCGGACGCCAGCCTTTTTGAGCACACTCTCAATTTGGTCCAAGTTTGTTCTCCGTGGTCGTCCTCTACTAAGATTACCATCCACACTTGCTCTATAGATCCTTTTCACCAATCCATCCTCTCTAAGTGCCCAAGACATCATAACATTTCATTTTCTATCTTTCTTACAATATCATCTTTCTTTTTCTAGATACTTACTTTTTTATTATACTTCTGATTATAGTGAGATATTTTATTACCTTATTCACACAGTACCTATTTTTTGCCGGGTCATCATATTCATGTGATATGGGTCAGGCCTATGTTTCAACACACACACTTTCACATTGCAAACTTTAACTCTACATTGCATGGGGTGGTGGGTAGAAGCTCGATTCAGGACTAAATAGTCCAAAACATAGGCCCTTAGCATCACAGGCGGTGCTCCCCTCACTCAACTAATAAAGTTTCAATCATTTAACAAAAATATAAATATTTTTTCACCAAAATGTGTTTCCGAATCAGTTCTCGCTGTCAGTGGATACCCTGTAGTTCTGGACGTGGAGCCACCAGCGCCAGCAACGTTCTCCCACTCCTCATCTTCAGGTGGAGGGAGATACTCGGTGAGAGCATCCACTTGGCGGTACATCAGGAAGTTACGGCGGAAGGAATCCAATAAGGGCAGCTCCAATTCAATGAAGAATAATGGGGTTCCACTCTAAAACATACATACATACATACATACATATACTCACGGCAATAAATCCCTAGAAGGGGTAGCCAGAGCTAAGGAATTAGAAATTCCTCAGCCACTTTTGGAAATGTGAGTGGGGAAAAGATGGTAAAAATAATGGTTCTTGGTGATGGGTCTCCAACCGCATCGCCCAACAATCCCTTAAAGGCCCCAATACCGTTAGTCGCCTCTTACGTACACCCACCGGAAGAAATGGGGTAGTGCTATTCTAAGCCGACACTACACAGCAACATACATACATATCGTAATAATTTTAACAAAGGAATACTAAGGCACTGAAGGAAAGTAGTAAGTAAGTACGGAATATGTAGACCCATCGCGCCCATGATCATAAAGGAAACTTAAATTAGTTATATTTTGGAACTGATTTTCTTTATTTTACTCTTTGTGACATTGTTTGTAAATTGATGATGTTTTTATGTTGTAAGTAGTGTGCTAAATATGGGCTACTGGCCTGAAATAATTGATTATTTAATTCAATCAATTTAATTTAACTATCATCTATTTTGTAAAATTATATTCGGTTTTATGTAATACTGTTATGTTATTTCTTCGTGCCCCATGAAATGGCAAATACATGTGTCCCTTCTTATCTACCTCCTTTCACTGTTTATAAATAAATGTGATAGAATTCTTACTTTTTCTAACTTCGGCGGAGGAGGTGTAAAAGTGATCCGTATAATGCTGAAATTGAAATATGTGAACAAGAAGTCGTCTGGTACGCATTCGTGATTGTCCAGAGGCCTATCTGTCGCAGCGATTTCACGATTGTCCAACCATTCTAATCGAGGCATCTTTTGTAACGTGTATGTGATGTAAGCCAAACACATCTGTAAGTAAACGCAATTAAATGGATTAGGACCATATAACAAAAACCATCCATAGTTCTATCGTCTTTATTGAATAACAGATATTAAAAAAAAAACTACCATCTTGTCCCTATCAACTTCCAAATAAGGCTGAGGACTTTCTAGCTCTGAAGCTCTGACTACCCCTTTTTGGAATTTATGGCCGTGAATATATGCATGTTTGTGTGTATGTATATTTTTTTATAATTACAAACAGTGCTAATCTTGCTACTACAGCACATTCGAAACATAATCCTAACAAATAGAAATCTAGAAGTGCATAGAAACAAAAAATATGAAAGTAGAGCCGTTGTCAATCCTACTGAACACCTACTATTACAATTTTTTCCTTAGCTCAGTATATATATATATATATATACTACTGAGCTGAGGAAAAAATTGTAATAGTAGGTGTTGTATATATATATATATATATATATACGTATTATCGTATATATACTATTATCCCTCATTACCAAAATTCTTGATAAGTGAAAATCCTCGGTAATATTATTGGCGAAGATATGGAAATAGTCTAAGTGACGAACGCATTACGATATTTTTTTAATATCATTTTTATAAATTTATTGAAAGCTTTGTTGTTATTGTACGACTAAGTAAAAGTATAAAAAAAAGTTATGCATTTTTAATCAATATACTCATTAATTTTAACAATTTTCATTATTAACTTACAATTTAAATTGTTACTTCTGTTTAATTTGTTACATTGACTGACTATTAAAACTTGTAGTCGTAATTATATCGTCTTTTTCTCTCATTACTGTGTATCAATTGGATCATGGGTCCAGAGCTGTAGCCAAATACAGTTTTTATCGCACTCCAAGTTACCAAACCGTGCCTCCATTTCAATACTTAATCCTGTGCTAACCCCCTAACACTTAAAGTCATGTCTCTGTTTAAACATGAATGATTCAGTACTTGACTTTGTAGCTTGTTCAAAAATTTGATAATAATTGTATCGTAAAAATATCGTATCGTAATATCGACGATAACGAATGATCGTAAAGGTTTACGATAATCGCCGATATACGATTGTCGTATCGGTATCGTTGCATCCTTACTAAAAAGCCCTTTAAGCTTAAGCTGTTAAATGTTTGGATTAAGCGGGCTTTTAAGTGACGTAAACGTAACCTTCTCTCAGTAGCATCAAATGCGTACCACCTATCTCTTTCCATGCCGATTCTTGATTACGCTAATATAATTAAGTGAAACCTGTGGTTAAATTAATATGGATGTGCTGTATTAAGTGACGTGAAAGTGTATATAGTCATTTAAAAGTTAATTTAGTCATGTGAAAGTGTTCCCTATCTGTCCACTGTCCAAGGAAAACGTGGGTACTTGGTGGTTATGGTCACTTTAAACTGATGTTCAGCAGAATTAGTACGTCTATCATCCATTCGGGATAGAAGGCGTGAAGGGTGAGAAAGCCATAGCATCTCTTAGATAGACGAAAATAGCAGATATTAAAAATGGTAACCGTGATAGCCCAGTGGGTAGAACACTCGGTTATCGTGCAAACGACTAGTGTTCAAATCCTGGGTCGGGCCTACACCAATTTGTCTTTTCTAAAGACATATGTGTGGTTAATTTATCATGGTTGTTAACGGTGAGGGATAACATCGTGAGGAAACCCACATGGCTGAGTTGTACTTAGTCATGTGACAGTGTATTCGTACAAAACGGCGATAGGCCTGCTCCCTATCACGTGAGTACACTGTCCATGCAAAACGTGGTGGGTACTCTGAACACCAGGTTACAAAGTCACGTGATGTTCAGAAGTATTAGTACCTCTGCCAACCCCTTCGGGGATATTCGGCGTGAACGTTTATGTTTTTGTATGTTATGTAAAAATGGTAATTTAGAAGTCTTAGAGCCCTTTCATAGGTACAAATGTGCGTTCCATCGTTGTATAGATATTTTACTATAATGCTAAATCGATTAAAAATATTTTTTATAAATAATTGCTATGAAAATGGGTGAATCAACTTGATTATATCTCAATTTAGAAATTGTGTCTATTCAACCTGTTTAACGATACGTTCATGCAGGGTAAAACACGCAGAGACCTCTTTGGGCAGACTTTTGAACTGTTTGAAACCAACGAACTTACCGAACAAGGATTTCCTGCCAAGACCAGCGACTTTAGGTTGGCCAGATTCTTTAGAGCATCTATTACCTCTGCCAAATTGTAGATGTCGTTGTCTCCCAAATCCAGAACGACTAAATTGTATGGTAGTTTTTGTAAAGTGTGAGCTGACTCTGAACAAAATAAACATATGGTATTAAATACTACAAGGTTTATTAGATTAGATTATCAACTTTTGGCACAAAGTGGAAAGAGTTTTGCTTTAAATGCAAAGATGTAAGTTAGGGTTTTTAATTTTTATCGGGTCTATTAACAACTTTTTTATTTATTACGATTGTTGATGAGAGAGAGAAAGCCAAGAGTGACTTCTTCACGATTCTTCATGGGCCAAGAATTTCATTTAAACAAATTTTGTGTGTCTGACTGACTGAGTTATTCCGTACAAGGCAGCAATTGACACGTCTCGTACAATGTCAGGTACACTATATAGGCAAAAAGTGAGTACCATACACCAGAAGGCAAATTGAGTAGTATTTATTAGCCAAGATAGCTCAGTGATAAGAAGATGCGCTTATCATGCAGAGAGGCATCAGTTCGACTCCGTGTTGGGCCTACACCAATGTGTCTTTTCTAAAGCCATATGTGTAGTGAATTTATCTTGGTTGTTAACAGTGAGGGAAAAGATCATGAGGAAATAAACATGACTAAGTTGTATTTAGTTACGTGACAGTGTACTCGTACAAAAACGGATAGGACTGTCCCCTATCACGTAAGTACACTGTCCAAGCAAAGAGTGGGTACTCTGAACACCACATGACAATGTCACGTGGTGTTCAGAAGTATAAGTCTCTCTGCTAACTCCTTTGTGGATATACGACGTGAAAGTTTGCGTTTTATTTATTATACTAATCATTAAAAACATTTACCGTTATTAATGAGGTTAAGTCCGAGCCCTAGGTAAATAAGACTTTTAGGGAACTTGCTTGCAAATCCATCGACAGCACTTATGTGATTCGCTTGTAGTTCTATACCGCGAATCTTCTTCGGTATAAATTGAGGATCCAAAGTTTTTAAATAGTTTCCGGAAAGGTTCAGAAATGTCAAGTTATGAAAATCCAATAACGACTTATCCAAATCTGTAAGCTACACTAATACATTTTAACATTGAAACCAAAGTGAATTTATTGAATGTGTACATACATACACATACTCACGGCTATAATTCCCTAGAAGGGTTAGTCAGAGCCAAGGAATTATAAATTCCTCAGCCACTTTTGGAAGTTCAGTGGGGAAAAGGCGGTAAAATAAAGGTTTTTGGTGATGGGTCTCGAACCGCATCGCCCAAAAATCCAATAAAAAGTCCCGATACCCTTAGTCGCCTCTTACGACACCCGTGGGTGGGTAGAAAGGGGTAGCGACATTCTAAGCCGGCACTACACGGCAAATTGAATGTGTAAATATATATTTTTACTTACTTTAGAGTATATTAGTCTTAGGATCAATGTCTTCTTTAATTCTTTCATTAATACTCTGCAATCACCGTTATCGACCGCTTTCTTCAACATTTTATCAAGTTTATCGGTTAGAGAATTAGTGTTATTAAAACAAATAGTCCCTTCAGTGTTGGAAAACTTCTCTGCATCCCACAAACTTATAGGGATGTTAAGTTCAAACTGATCAGATAATGAAAGACCAGATTTTTTATTAAAACATCCGCCTAGAATTGTTTTGCTTAATTTAATTCTCAAAGCTTCCCGAAAAGTTCGTTTAGGCATTTCTTTGTGTTGTAAGCTTCGGTGATATCGACACGCTTCTTCCAATATTGTCCAAGGCACGCCAGTTTCTATTCGTTCCTGCCAACCTAAACAACAAAACAGAGGATTTGCATTCTTGACAAACGGGATTGGGGCTTTCTAAGGGATTTTTGGGCGATGCGGTTGGAGACCCATTTACCAACAACCTTTATTCTACCATCTTTTCCCCACTCAACTTCCAAAAGTGGCTGAGGAATTTCTAATTTCTCAGCTCTGGCTACCCTTTTTAGGGATTTATAGCCGTGAGTATATGTATGTATTTGCATTTTTAAAAGCAACATTTAAAGGCTAAGTACGGATTTTTGATTTTTAAATCTCTGGTATTTAATTATTCGTCGAGTTTGTATCCCATTATCAGAAGTCATTATTTGATGTTACTTCGCATTTTCTGTCTGACTCCCGTAAATTAACTTATTAAAATGGAATTAAAGTTTTAGTTTATAAAGAGATAACAAATACACACTGTGTTGTGTCGGGTTAGAATAGCACTACCCCATTCCCAATCCAGCCCGGGGTGAAGCTAATACAACAGGGGTCCGCTTTTCATCTCTGTTTTTAGAGTGACTAGTAAGCGGACTGGGAGAGGAGAAAACCTCGTTAATAATCAAGGGAACTCGTAACCCTGGCAGTATTGCACTACTAGGGCCGAGGGTCTTGCCGTGGCGTAGGCTTGACCGCGAGGAGTAAACCTTTATAAAAAATCGGAAGAGGAGTAAACCTTCCGCAAAAATCCGAGGACAACCTCGTAAAAATCCGTGAGGTGGTGGGCTCCGACCGGCGGCTTGCAGTCTGCTACTCCACAAGGAGAACCACGAGGGACAGAACCTTGGAACTTGTGGCCCAATCGCTTACAGTGCTGAGGAAGCACAAGAAGAGAGACGACAAATTGCCTAAGGCCAGACGACCCGAACGTCACAAACAGGCACCAAGATGGAGTTTTAGTCGGAAAAGTAGCCGGGCGACGTCGGATCCATAAGGATTTCCCCACGTAAAAAAACAAACACTACCCCATTACTGCCCATGGTTGTTCCTAAGAGGCGACTAGGGTATTGGGGCTTTTCAAGTGGATTTTGGGCGATGCGGTTGGAGACCCTTCACTAAAAACCGTTATCTTACAATATTCTTCTCACTTAACTTAATAATTACGTATTCTGAAGCTCTGGCTACCCTTTTTAGGGATTTATAGCTGAGAGTATGTATGCATACACAAAATTGTGACTAGGCTATAAAATAAGACAGGCTTAGGGAACAATACAGTTATATACGAGTAATACATTCCTTAACAGACCATTGTGTGAATTTTGTATTAAAATTTATTTCCGGATGACGTGATACTGTAAAATACGGTTGGTCTTTATAACATTACTGCAGATTTTAACTTCGAGTATAAATGTTTAAAACTGTATGGCTATATGATTTCAATATTCGTAAAATTCCTATGTAATTTCGCAAGCTCACAGCATCATCCAATAATTTAACGATTTTGGTTCCAACCCCTTTAGTGTGGGGCGTGTGAAAGGAAGTTCGTCACATGAGAAGTGACATACTGGCCGTCACTACGTATACGTCGTCTGTATGAAGAGTCTGTCAGTATTGCACTTTTCACACGATTTAATTAGTCTCATGCATTATGCTACGGGGGCTGAGGAGCCTCCGAAAAGAAATAAATACAAACACATATGGGCAATACACGCATAACGAGTTAACCTAAGGAATAACGTAATTGTTGCCAGTAGTACGCAGACCATTAGAAAACAAACGTAAATTCAGCAGTTAAAGATCCTTCCTCCGAAATTGAACTCGAGACATCCGATTTTGCTAAGCCGAGCTAATCTCCTTTCTTATGAAGGTCTACAACGCATAATGTTTTAAGACATTTTAAATTTTAACATCGAAATACGGCGGAGATTTTCAATACAAAATTAATATTAGTGGGATCCAACGGGAAAGTTATTTAAGTTGAATCAAAAAGTTGATGACCATAGAAGCTCGAGAGGTTCTTCAAGATCGTACTAAGTGACGATCGATATTCTCTACCAACCCTAATTGGAACTAAGGGTGTAAGTATATGAATGTATGTATGGAATCGAAAAGTGGAACCCAATGGAAATAAACGCAAGTTTTCATTATAGTGCGATAGGAAGGGTGAATCGCAGTTAGGTACATAAATACATATTCTGAGAAACAAGTTCCCATTGGGGTGGACAGAGGCTATCGATCATCACTTTGTACATTCTTGAAGAACCTCTCGATTCTTTGTAAATAGTTATCAAATGTTGTATGATACCTGCAACCGCATCTTCCGGGATGTATAACAGACTTGCATTTTGTATTGGGATGCGGGGAGTAATCGGCGGTATTTTTGGTGGCATGTCGTAGGTATTATCTACTTCGCTTTGGGTTCAGATATTATGTTATAATTTATTTCAACTGAAATATGAAGAACATTGTAAACTATATAAAATTATTGAATAATGTTGTTTTTGTTTACAGTTTTTTTTAATTAGGCAAAGACGAGGCAAAGTATTTTTTTTTATTGTTTTTTTCTTTGATCATATTATTGATAGAGCAAGCGGTTGTGGGGTAGAAAAATACCAATTAAATCAAAATAATCACAAGCGTCACTACTTCATACCAAACTATTCGATATTTGTTTTGTTTTACACATTTTAAAATCGGATAAATCTGCTACAAACACAGGATGATTATTTTTACAAATACAGGAACGTCTATTATATTTTATGTATTTTGCAATAATATTTAACTATATATTTTAGACGCGTAATATGACAAGTCTTATATTGAAATTATACCAAATTGAACGGAACAAATCAATCATGACTATTCATGACGTATCTTACTTTTTATGCAACAAGTTAAGAACACGATATATAAAATATATCGTGCATACATAGACCAATTGCTTTTCAATCTTTAAAAAAGGTAGCCAAGGCTTTTGTGTAAGAAACCCCTCAGCTACTTGGAAGTTGAGTTTGGAAAAGATTGTAAAATAGACAAGGGTTGTTAATAGAGAAGGAAGTGATTGGTCTCGCTACATTGCTCACCCATATATATAATTTAACTCAAATAGTCTGAAGCTATATATTGTCCCTGTGAAGTCTTTAACTAAATAATTCAGATTTATCTTTTTTTGTCCATGTTGTAAAATTTATAAGTTAAAAAAAGTATATATTTTGATACGGAGAGAAAATTATATATTTGGCCCAACCATATTTACCCAAAAATACATACATACATATACTCACGGCTATAAATCCCTAAAATTAGAAATTCCTCAGCCACTTTTGGAAGTTGAGTGAGGAAAAGATTGTAGAATAAAGGTTGTTGGTGATGGGTCTCCAACCGCATCGCCCAAAAATCCCTTTAAAAGCCCCAAGTCTGTTAGTCGCATCTTACGTACACCCACCGGAAGAAATTGGGTAGTGCTATTCTAAGCCAGCTAACCCAAAAATATTTACGAAGAATACTTTAAAAAATCCAACTGCACATTTATGGACACTTCTGTTTAAATACTGCATCTGACTTTAAAGCATTCGTCGATAAAGCAGAGTCATAAAAATATCTTATCATAGATGGCGCTGAGATAGCACGCAAACTAAGACTATATTTATATCGAGTACCGCTTACTGAAATGACAGTGACCAAAGTCATGCGTTTTTCCACGAACATGAATGTTTTTGACTCTTTCTTTAGTGGTTTACATTACGCTTTGACGAAGGATATGTAACGATTGTGTATTTCATCGCAATAATGTTGTTTTACAGTTCTATAAACGATGTTACGATGTCCGGACCGAAATGGTAGTGTTGCGTTTGAATGAACGACTCGTGATGTGAAAAATGTGAAAATATAACAAAACGTCAACTTCAGTATGCGCGGGAGAATTTGAGATCGCAGTAATCAGCTAAGTAGTACTGGACTGGACAATAGTATAAGCTACTCAGTTTTGCTACAGACGTTCAATTTTGTGCATACGTTTAAAATGACTGTGTTAAATTGTTACGTATGTATGTTGAGTGAAAGTGTTATGTAGGAGGCAATGATATTGAATTCTGGCAAATAAACCGGTAAGTTAACATTACTTTCATTCTTTTGATTTTGTATGTATCGGTAAATAAAATGATTTTATCTTAAAAATGAATATTCTTATTAGTTCATAAATATAGATCTATATGAAACAAATACAGTGATGTATTTGCATTCATTGATCAATGCCAATAGGCAGTGTCATTGATTTAAAAAGTCAACCTTTGACCAGTTGATCGGTAATGCCAGGTTAGCAAACCAAACCAGTATCGCACTAAAAGGTGCGCTGTGATTAATGTCGTTTATAAAACTTAGGTTTAATATTTAATTAACGTAAAATTACAAAATTGTTCTTCGCATATATTTTTTTTGGATTTATATAATTACACTATTGCTGTATAGTATTGATAACACAAACAATAAATCAAGGTTATGTTTAAAACTACCTTTTTTAATCAGACAATATTGTAGAACTTTAGTATTGTAGAACTAAAGCATTATAAAATTACTTCTAGTTTATTTAGCGACCCGTTTTCACTCTTTCTCATTATTAAAGTTTGTTTTAACCGGCTTTCCTTATATGTAATTTATATGTATGTACATAAATACTTTAAATATATAGTATAGTAAAAAAACTACAACTAGCCTGATTTTCTAATTGAATCTGACTAAGTTTATTGTAGTTGTTACATGAATATTGCAACTCTTATTATACAGTAAACGATGTTCATCTTCTGTGGTATGACGACGCACCGCGACGTGACACCCATTAGGATTCGAAAAAGTAACATGCATACATTATCTTAGATATAAAAGCAGCCGTGATAGCCCAGTGGGTAGAACACTCGGTTATCGTGCAAACGACTAGTGTTCAAATCCTGGGTCGGGCCTACACCAATTTGTCTTTTCTAAAGACATATGTGTGGTTAATTTATCATGGTTGTTAACGGTGAGTAGTGTTGCCCAAACGCAAGAACAAGACGAGACTTAGCCAGTCTTGGTCTTGGTCTTGCGCCAATACACCTGGTCTTGGTCTTGGTCTTGGTCTTGCGCTCCCAGTCTTGGTCTTGGTCTTGCAGCAAGAGTCTTGCAAGTCTTGCAATTACCCATTAGTCTATTACTATTTATTAAAGTTTACTTTAAATCCTAGAAAAACGTATTAGAATTGGAACATTGTGAGCTTGAATGAATATAGCCATAGTAAAGATCAAGCAGATTAATAAATAACTGAAGATTTGATAAGAAATTCGAAAAATCAACTGACCTATATGTCGTTTTCCATGGAAGTAACTGTTTCTTAATAAACATTATGATTTATAAGCTTACATTTGCTAAAACATGTAAAAAAACAAATTAATTACAATAACTTGACTGTATTTTAAAGAACAATATTTATCTATCTAAAAAGAGATTGAACCCTCAACTTATAAGAAATTTAATAAATGCGTTTTACGATTTATCATTTATTTGAATAAAAAATAAAATACAACACAAATCAACAGCTTTATCATTAGGTTATGATACTTTATATCATTTTTTTTGACCAAGAATTAATACAAAGTAACCATCGGGCTGACTCATCACTTAACCTATTTCTATGTTTTCTAATTACTAATGATGCTTTAGAAAATAACCTCTCAGCAGGTACTGAAGTTGCAGGTATTGAGAGAAAATCACGGGCCATTTTCGATAAAATCGGATACTCTGTCTCATGCGTCCTCCACCAATCTACTCGGACAAGAATAATTTGGATCTTCGTCACTCATATTAAATTGTACACGTGATACGTTTTTAGAAAACAACGAGAATTAGTAAAAACAATTATTAAGTTAGACTCGAAGACACGACGACACAGCTCAATTGGAAATGACTGCAATTAAAATAATTCCTTTATTTATAGTACGTTTCCATGCTTTCTACCGCGCCGCCTCGCCACATGCCGGCTCTATGATAAGGATGCCGCCGCAAATCAAACAATAATATAAAGCGAGTAAAAAAATTCGAAATTATTTTGCATGAGTATACCTACCCGTGTAGTGCCGGCTTAGAATGTCGCTACCCCTTTCTTCCCACGGGTGTCGTAAGAAGCGACTAAGGGTATCGGGGCTTTATATTGGATTTTTGGGCGATGCGGTTGGAGACCCATCACTAAAAACCTTTATTTTTACCATATTTTCCCCACTCAACTTCCAAAAGTGGCTGAGGAATTCCTAATTCCTTAGCTCTGGCTACCCCTTCTAGGGAAATATAGCCGTGAGTATATGTATGTATATGTATGAGTATACCTACGCTACGCCCTATGGCGGCAATCAAATAGTGTCAAATGTTATGATTTCGGCGTGGCGGAAACGATTGTTTTAGATTTCAAAAGAAGCCGCCGGCGCGTGTATCATAACCATGTACTTCCGAAAAGCTGCAAATTTCTTTGAGAAGTAAGAACAAAACCTTTGATGCCGCATTATCAAAGTGCCGATGGTTAAAACATTACTATGCATGCACTCAGTTTGATTTTAATCATTTTTTTATTCGCTATGTTTATGGTATTAGTCGTAATGCGCATAGGTCCAGTTTTTCATATTCTTTGATACAGTTTTTTGCGTCTCATAGAATTCCTAAGCGTACCTACCTATCCATCGAACTGTTACACCTAACTACTCAGTGAAATAGCGCTAAGTCCTAGCTGCAAGACGCAAGAGTCTTGCAGGCTATGTCTTGTTCTTGCTCAAGTCTTGCACGGTCAGTCTTGGTCTTGGTCTTGCTAAAAATACGCGGTCTTGTTCTTGGTCTTGGTCTTGCAAAAATGCAAGAACAAGACCAAGACTGCAAGACCAAGACTGAATTTGGGCAAAACTAACGGTGAGGGAAAACATCGTGAGGAAACCCACATGGCTGAGTTGTACTTAGTCATGTGACAGTGTATTCGTACAAAACGGCGATAGGCCTGCTCTCTATCACGTGAGTACACTGTCCATGCAAAACGTGGGTACTCTGAACACCAGGTGACAAAGTCACGTGATGTTCAGAAGTATTAGTACCTCTGCCAACCCCTTCGGGGATATTCGGCGTGAACGTTTATGTTATGTTATGTTATAAAATAATCTAGATCTAGTAAATCATATATAAAAAATAATAGACGGTTTATAAAAGGCAATCAAGAAGCAATTTACATTTATATGAGATGTTTTATGCAGATTTAATAAAAAAGTTAATAAGCACCCTGTATCACAAATAATGACTAATAGTAAAAAATACTAAATTTTTTAAAATATATTTGCGTTACTAGATGCGTATAAGAATCGATAAGTACCAGATGTATTTACCTAACTACCTATACTCATGGTTACGAAAGTAAAAGAGGGATAGCAAAATGCTTGTTTGACTCTTTTGGAAGACTAGTGGATTAGTATTGGCAAATTCTTCTGGCAAGGTTTCCAGTTTTGTCATTTTGCAATCGTTGACATGCCGATACATACATATACTCAAGGCCATAAATCCCTAGAAGGGGTAGCCAGAGCATTAGAATAAAAATTCTTCCGCCACTTTTGGAAGTTCACTGAGGAAAAGATTGTAAAATAAAGGTTCTCGGTGCTGGGTCTCCAACCGCATTTCCCAAAAATCACTTAAAAAGCCACAATACCCTAAGTCACCTCTTGAACACCTACGGGAAGAAATGGGGTAGAGCTATTCTAAGCCGATCCTACACAGCCGAAACCGCCTTAATAACCTCCGATGAAGCCTGTGTAGTCTTGGCTTAGAATAGAACTACCCCGCTACTGCCCGTGGGTGTTCGTAAGAGACGACTGGGGGATTCGGACGTTATATGTGATTTTAGAGTGATGCGGTTAGAGATTCATCAGTATCACCAACAACCTTTATTTCACTTAACTTACAAATAATGAATTTCTCTGCGGATTTTAGTCATAAGTACATGTAATTGAATTTAAATGTTAGTCGCAACAACAAAATGATATAAATAAAATAATACGACAAGTGGCAACAAAAAGGAAAATAAGGTTTTAAGGATTTAGCACATGAAGAAAGGAAATTACTTCACGTTACAGTAACATTTCACCAGCGTTAAGTAAAGAGCTTATTCCATTTGTCTGAATTCAGACGTCTGAAAGCGCGTGCGTTAAGCTGGCGTACCATGAAGCTGTATCGAGCTGGTTACTATGTCAAAAAACTCTGCCTAAATAGTGAAAACGTACACAGTGAAAATGGTGTTTATTTCCTAAACTAAAGAGGCACTATTTTTTTTAGTTTTACACTAATTAGGCACTATTTAGGCAGAGTTTATTGACATAGTAACCAGCTCGATACAGCTTTATGGTACGCCAGCTTAACGCACGCGCTTTCAGACGTCTGAATTCAGACAAATGGAATAAGCTCTTAACAGAAATAGTATTATTTCATAATTGTTTTCATGAATGATCGATCACCAAATAAGGTGCCAAAAATTTCACACGATGTTTAGAAGGAATACTTAGTAGTTTTAGTACCTCTGTCACTATGTGTCTATTTCTATTCTAAAGAAACATCTTTTTAGTAAAAAAACTCAAGTTTCGGTTCAATTTACATATGGCGTAAATAATTATACTTTAATAAATGTAATTGCTGTGTAGTGTCGGCTTTGCTGTGTAGTGTCGGCTTAGAATAGCACTACCCCATTTCTTCCGGTGGGTGTACGTAAGAGGCGACTAACGGTATTGGGGCTTTTAAGGGATTTTTGGGCGATGCGGTTGGAGACCCATCACCAACAACCTTCATTTCTCCATCTTTTCCCCACGCAACTTCCAAAGGTGGCTGAGGAATGTCTCATTCCCTAGCTCTGGCTACCCCTTCAAGGGATTTATAGCCGTGATTATTGTATGTATGTATGGGTCTCATAGTAATTTTATATGATTACCAAATTATATAACAGCCTGATAAGATAGATATCGTAATTGATATAATACAATTGGTTTGACCGTGGATAGGACGTGTATTGATGTTGACGAAAATAGAGATTTGATGATAAATATGTTTAACATCAAAGGAGTACCAATATTTGTATGCCTATTGGTTTTCTCTGTCTTTCTCATGTGTTTGATGATTGGAATTGCAGGTTATGAAGTGGTGAGTGATATTTGTCGTTAAAACCTACATGTCATGAAACTTTAAAATATTTTAATTAATATATTGTTACGTACCGGGTTCTTAATTTGATAAATACCAGTCACACTTTCGTGCAATAAGGTGTAATTATATTTATTGACCAATAACGCACTTTACACAACACAACAAACACTATCGATAATTAACTATCGATACTCGCACTAATTAACAACACTAATTTACTCCGTTATAGTAACACTGTCCACACCGTTAAGCTTATTTCCGTAATCCGTATATCACTGCACTGTCGTATTTAATTTCTTCGCTCTAGTATTTCGCTTGTTCTCGCTTTAGTTCTTCGCACTCGAATAACTCCGTAGCACGCGTCGCTCTTTATATATGCCAAATCTCAAATACGCGAATATTACAGAAAGTTCTAGTACCACATTCTCGAAAAGTCGATATTCGAGAAACATCTAGTAATTCCTTTTTTTACTTATTAGTAACGCCATCTGTTCTCTAGTAGTGACAAATCCTATCTCCTACTTGCGAACAGATGTCGTAACATTACCCCCTCCTTACATTAATACTCGTCCCGAGTATTATTGCTTCCATGGTACTTCCCAAGTCGATCGATGTGAACTATTTTCGAAGCCCCTCTAGGTTGGCGTTGAATTCTGTACGTTACATCGTTTATTCTAGTGACCACCTTGTACGGTCCTTCCCACCTATTTTGTAACTTAGGGGACTTCCCTTTCTGGCGAGTTGGATTGTGTAACCAGACGAGCATACCCTCTTCGAAACGCGGCGTGTTAGCTTTACGGTCATATCTGGTTTTCATCTTTTCACTAGCATGTAAACCATTTTCACGCACTAGGGAATGTACATCTTGCATTCTTTCCCTCAAATCGCTTACATATTCAGTTACACTCTGCGGCTCATCTAGTGACCCTCCTGTCAACAAATCTACAGGCAATCGTAGCTCTCTTCCGAAATTGACGAAAGCAGGTGTTTCCTTCGTGCTATTGTGAACAGCTGACCGGTAAGACAGTAAAAATAATGGAATGTGTTTGTCCCAGTCCTTCTGATGTTTTTCAACCATCCTCGCCAACTGTCTCTCCAGTGTTTGGTTGAACCCCTCCACCATTCCATCTGACTGAGGATGATATGGCGTCGTCCTGGTTTTATGCATTCCAAGTAGTTTGCACACCTCTTGAAATACTTGTGACTCAAAATTTCTTCCCTGGTCAGAGTGTATCTCCAGGGGCACGCCAAATCGACAGATCACTTCCTCAACCAGTTTTGTAGCCACAGTTATTGCTTCTTGATTGGGTATGGCAAACACTTCAGGCCACTTAGTGAAGTAATCCATCACCACCATGAAATATTTATTTCCGGACTCTGATTGTGGAAACGGTCCAGCCACATCAACGGCAATCCTCTCCCAGGGAGCTCCCACATTGTACAACCGTAATCCCCCTCTACTCCGGGTCTGCGGACCTTTCACCGCGGCACACGTTGTACATTTCCGGCACCAGTCCTGTACGTCGTCCCTACAATGAAGCCAGTAAAACTTCGCACGAACCTTCTGCAACGTACGATTTACCCCAAGATGCCCGCCCGAAACACCGTCATGTGTTTCCCGCAGTACATCTTTAACCTTGGCTCTGGGCACGACCAATTGTAGGTGCTCTTCCTTCCTCAGCGGGCAACTTAATCTCAAATGGCCCCTTTTCCCGCAGCCATAACAAATCGGTCCAGTACTCCTTCCGACGGGTGCTTTAATGACCTTGACGTCCTCATTTGCTTCCGCAATCTCACGAAGTCGATGAGTTTGGCGCGTATCCTGGCGGCAAGCTTCAACTTCTAGAGCGTTCGCCAAGGCATCCTTGAGAGACGTGTGGTGTTGAAGTCTCACCGCTGTTCTCACTTCGATATCTCTGATGCCGTCGACGAATGCTTGCACCAGGTTCATTTCCACCGTCTTCGGATCTACACTGGGATAGGCCTTGCGGACGAGCTTCTCGATTTCAAGGGCCCACTGCTGAAGTCCCTCTCCGGAACGCTGGACCCTATCACGCAGCTGAGCGCGGAACACGTGCTCCAGGTGTCGCTCTCCATAGCGAGACTCCAACGCATCCAGCAGGTCCTTGAAACCACCACTCGGAGTCGGCAGCGCCTCTATTACTGACAGTGCTTGACCTCGGAGCGCCACCGTCAGTGCAGTCAAACACTGTTCATCAGTCCAACCATTGGCAGCCGCAACAGTCTGGAACTGATGTCTATACGCCGACCAGGATGTTGTTCCGTCGTAGGGAGGAACCTTCACACGAGGACCATGGACAGCTACTACATTCTCACCGGAGACAACCTTGACCGGTCGTGATTCAAGCTGCAGAACCCTTTTCTCCATTCCGCGGAAGTCGGTCTTCATGTCATCGATATCTTTCTCAATAGTGGTTACCTGCTCCTTCATCTGCTCTACGTCTTTTTCCACAGTAACCACCCGACCACTGACTTCATTGACCGCAGTGAGAACTTGTGAGAACTTAGTTTGCTGTTCCTCGCGCAACTCACGAACTTCTTGTTTCACAACACCCTGTACCTCCGAATGTATGTTTTTCACAACATCCTGTATGCTTTGTTGTGCTTCACGCATGCTTTGAAACATTTCAACTATCATCGCCAAGTCAGTATTAATTGCGGCCGCCGGCGCCGTTGATGTAGACGGCGCGTTAGTCACCGCGGACGTCTCCTCTGGAATGTCACTCCGAGGGTTCGTGACCGATGACCTCATTTCCGACAGCTGTTCACCCTCTGCGGCTTTCTGAGCGCGTGTCTTCACACCCTCTCTTCCGTCTTCCTTCGGCATAACTGGCATCTTCAAATCCACTTCTGTCACCAATATTGTATATACATATAGGAAAAAATTATACATTATGGCTTGGAAACGCGTTTTATTTATTTTATTTGTGAAGTTTATTTGATTGAATCAACTATGTAGGTGCTGGGTGACTTGCAGAACTAAAAAAAGAAATAATCTCATCAATAACAAACATTTACATTATTATCTCTTCAACACTCAACTTTCAAAATCGCAGAGTGATTTCTAATTTTGAATCTCTGGCTACCCCTTTTGGGGAGTTAAGGCCATGAGAATAGAATGGTAGCTAATTATAAGCACTTAACCGAATTAAAAAAATGCCAGTTTAAAGATAACAGTTAACGCGTAGAGACGTCATCGCATATTTGTTAACTGTTAAAAAAAATATCATATAAAGAAATAATTTAGTATGTTTTTAGTTCATTGAAAGATAAAGATAAAAATCATTTACTTATTTGAAAATAAAAAGATTTATTCTCTGTTTTTTGCATGTCACAAAAATAACTTACGTATTATTTAAATCAAAATCTACTTCGGATTCGTATTGTTGTGAGAAGAACCCGTAAGAAACTCGTTAACACACACCTTGCCAGAGATTCCGTTCCAGCAACCATCAAATTATTAATTCGATCAAAAAACAGGCGTACGAATTAAGCAGAATTAAAATTGGGGGAATTTGTCAGGATCGTACAAAGTGGCGATCGATACTCTTGCTTGCCTAACCTTATGGGAATTAGTGGCGTGAGTAGATGAATGTATAAAAATATCCCATCTCTCCGTTACGTGCTACGGAACATCTGGCAGATTTGGCCAACTTATTATTATTGTGTTGGTAGAGTTAGAGATCTGTTTACAAATTAATTATTGCATTAATAAATTTTATTATATACCCAAAACTTAGACCCAAAAGACATCTTATATCACCACACTATGACAATTGTTTTATTGAACACCTCTCTGACAATTGTTTTATTGACAGCCTCAGCGTAAACAAGAACCTGAAAATAGTAATCAACATAGTTATAATAGTATTTTTAATTTTTAAGTTAATAATATGAATGCGTTTTCATTCATGGTGTTTGTTGTTTAAAAAGTGAAGTTTTACCTCAATATGGTACTATCTCATTTCTTTCCATTAGCAAAATTACAATTTTTGATGCGCGGAAATGAATCGCAAAATTTTCCTTGTTGTTCCAAAACCTCTTTTTAAGATATTTTTTGTATAATGGTAATGAATATAATATGATGATGTTTCTTTTCGTCCAGGAAATCCAATTAAATATGACGTCCTTTACGACAACAGAGAGGGGCTTCAGTGCGACGGATTACGTGGTATTTGGAGCGTTAGTTTTCGTGTCCTGTGCCGGTGGAATATGGTACTGTGTGCTGTCCTCACAGAAACGGGCCATCAGGGATGTCCGAGACTACCTGCTCGGAGGAAACAAGCTCTCCACTTTTCCTATAGCGATGTCTCTCATAGCTAGGTAAGTTAGTAATTATTTATGCAGAATTTCACTTTTAATGCAAATGTATTAAAATCGTTTTTAACCAAATAAAAGTCGAAACTGTGTATGTGCATAAATAATAATTGTTAAGCTTTAGTTGTTTTGAGTTGCCTTTTAGTTACCTTTAATTGAATCCCACCTCAATCAAAGCAGAAAAAATATATAGCATATATACGTATGTTGGTTTCTTTATCTAGTTTTCCTTTAAAGATATATAAAGCAAAGGCTTGGCACATACCACGGATCTAAATGAGAGTTGCGGCCTCCAAGCCTTGTGTCACTTAGCTAATAAGCCTGTGATAAGTGTTTAACGAAGTAAACTGTTATTCTAGAGCTATATGAATACCTTTTGTATGTATACTTTATTTATAATGACTATCTCGTTCCCTTTGTGTCGTGCGAGGAAATGAAGGAATCTAAGGCTATTGAAGTGATCGTTTGGATATGTTTTATTATACGCATGCGAACTAAATAAACTTATATGGATTTTTAATTTTCCTGCGTAACTGTTTATTTTAATTATTATTCTACAGCAGACTACTGTATTTTCAATATTTATCCTTTACAATAACGAATTAGCTAGTTATGGTATTTTAAAGTTAATAGCTGTGTAGTGTCGGCTTAGAATAGCACTACCCCATGTCTTCCGGTGGGTGTACGTAAGAGGCGACTAACGGTATTGGGGCATTTTAAGGGATTTTTGGGCGATGCGGTTGGAGACCCATCACCAACAACCTTTATTTTTACCACCTTTTCCCCACGCAACTTCTAAAAGTGGCTGAAGAATTTCTAATTCTTCAGCTCTGGCTACCCCATCTAGGGATTTATAGCCGTGAGTATATGTATGTGTATGTATGTCTATAGCAGACTACTGTATTTTCAATATTTATCCTTTACAATAACGAATTAGCTAGTTATGGTATTTTAAAGTTACCGCAACTTAAAAATATCTTAAAAATCAATCTCAAAATCACGTAGTGAAATAAAAATTAAATGAAACGTTTTATAAAAGTGCGGTTGATTGCAAAAAGTTTCCAGAATGCGTGATCTCAAATGATATTATTAAATTAGATGAACCTATGATTTTCCTTAATTTATTAATAAACTGCAAGAGCTCATTTGGAAGAAGATTCAAGGTTAAACTCGTTTGCACTTTTTGTCAAAACAAACACAATCACTGTGTTATATTTATTTAACATCTTAAAAATAAGGTTTTTGCCATTCTATAGGTTTAAAAATAGTTTTGTAGTCAGCATCACTTTTATCAAACTTTGCATACCGCATTGCAGACTCCTTGGAACGAAGCTTTCTTTAAGTGACCCCTTTTTTGTATAACCCATGAGCATTTTCTGACCATGACCATGAGCATGAGCTTTTTTGTATAAACCCATAAGCAATGACTAGTCTAGATTGTCACTACTATTTATGAGTATTGTACTTATCATGTTAGTTAGATCTAATCCGATTCTAGACTATTTCCTTTGCGCACCTACTACATTGCATGAATTCCAACTACATACATACACACATACACATACTCACGGCTATAAATCCTTAAAAGTGGTAGCCAGAGCTAAGGAATTAGAAATTCCTCAGCCACTTTTGGAAGTTGAGTGGGGGAATTCGGACTGTTATAGGATTTTGACCATAACATAAGATTTCCTTGCAACGCCACCGCGTCTGGACACGTAGTAAAATAGTGTTAGCTTCGTGTCAGGTGTGACGATCCTGGGCACGCCGGCGGAGATCTTCAACTACGGCAGCCAGTACTGGCTGGTGGTGGTGGCGGTGGCGGCCAGCTGCGTGGTGGTCGCCCTCGTCTACATACCCGTGTTCTTCAACTTGAAACTGTCTTCTTCCTATGAGGTGAGGGGGTTTGTTAGTAATTGTTTTATTGTTTGATGTATAGGGATATGTATGCTATGTGAAACAGGTATAAGTGATTCTTGATCCGTTCGTAATGTTGGCCCGTGGCCTATATGGTTTAGTAGATTGATATATGAAGTTGCTATTATTTAGAGAAGTAACTGGTTTAACTCCTAGTTACATTAATTAATCATAGAAGGTACTTTAATCATCGGTAATAAAAGAGGAAAGAAGGTTTTTTTCTGTCATCAATATATATTTTTACAATAAAACATACATACATACATACATATTCTAACGCCGTTAGTTCCCATTGGGGTAGGAAGAGCTATCGATCGCCACTTTGTACGATCCTGGCAAACCTCTCTAGCTTCATTCACATCCATCAATCTTTTTATACATGTTCTTTTATTCTTCGTACTTCGGACACCTGCCTTTTTGAGCACATTTTCTATTTGATCTAAATGTGTCCTCCGAGGTCGTCCTCTACTAACATTACCTTCCACATTGGTTCTATAGATCTCTTTCACCACTTTACTGTCTTTCATCCTCTCTATGTGCCCAAACCATCTCAACATTCCTTTTTCTATCTTTCTTACAATATCATCTTTTACACCACACCTTTCACGATTCACGTCATTCCTCACACGATCACATAACCTTACATTACAAACTTTTAAATATAATAATACAATAAAACACAGCGATGAAAAATTAGCGATGCGAATCCAAATCCAATAAAACCAAATTAAGTTTGATTAAAGATATGTGACAAGTAATAAGTAAATGAAGAACCAAATATTGTTGTGAATACTGAAACAAATAGAATACAAACAAACAGATGCAAATAGAAAACCGACAACGAACAGTTCAATTAATATTGAAGATACTTACGTATTCCGTGGTTAAAGTCCAACAAAGCTGACATAGCTAATAATTTTAATTAAGGAAATCTTCACGCACAATAGATACTGTTGTATCAGTTGTACGAGTTTTAGTAATAAATATAATCAGTGATATACATTCAAATTTCTTGCATTGATCCTCTCATAGCATCGATTTTACTCTACTAATATTCAGAGTGACCAGATTTTGTTTGGACTGGTAGATCTTAAGTTCATGATTTTAACTTTTAATAGATATACTGTCTTTTGCTTATTTCTCCTTGTTCATAATCCACACATTTCATTTAAGAAAAGACGAATGCACGGGCCTAATTAGTCCTACATTTAATTTGGGGCAATATTGAGTTAAATAGCCTAAACATACATATATATACATATGGCTATAAATCCCTTGAAGGGGTAACCAGAGCTAGGGAATTAAAAATTCCGCCTAAAGCCTATATAAATAATCTATAGTGTAAGAATATTCCTTTGATAGTTTTCTATATTCAAAAACTGTTACTAAGTAAAACTGTTCCAAACGTTTTTATGATAGATTATTTTATAACGAGAGATTCTTTGTTGTGGGGTCACAAGCATAAAAATATATCATAATGTCACGTTCTTATCATAATCAATCACTGCTGAATATGACGCAAGTAATTCTAGGCCATACGCTGAAGATCAAGGTTACAATGCGAGTAATTTTTTACCATCAATTGTAGACATATTTCAGGAAACTTATTACATCCGATTGTGGACTGAATTGTATGTTAGGGATCATAATAAGTGCATACATACTATGGCAGTACAAATTTTGATTGATCTATAGATCATGTTAATTCGTAGAAAGTAATGGCTCGTGGTATTAACTCCAGGATATTTTTTATCTAGTTAACTAGACTTAATCGGACAAAGCCCAATAACTTGTTAAATGTGCAATCAAAATTTATGCACTTTTACGGTAACACATATATTTGCTTTGTATAAACTGCATATATTAATTCAACGCAAAGCATATGGTTGCAGAAAGCTAATGATTTGTTTGTAAAAACCAAGTAATCAACAATTTAAAAGTAAAAGAGTAAAGTATTTTAGCTAACAGCATAAAATGGTTTTATTCGTTCTTAGTATTGGAAAACATTAGAATAAAATCCAAACAAGATTAAGACCACCCTGCATAAGGTATGGGTTTATTCAGATATCATAATTCATCCGGAGAATCAGCCATGATGTAATGGTTATGCATCTAGTTGCTAGCGCTAGGTCCAAAGGTTGCCAGTTGGGTTCCGCTGATGAAGAATATTCTAATGAATTTAGATGATTATTTTTTATCTGTGTTATTGTCTACCTACTAATTAAATTAGGGACTAACTTGATATCTATTACATTACTTAATTATAATTATGCAAATTCTTTGAGTAATAAATAAAACACTAATGTTTCATGTCTTCTTTTCAGTACCTAGAGCTAAGATTTAACCGGCATATACGGACAATTGCTTCAATACTTTTCCTGTTTGATGAGGTAAGTTCACTGCTCCTTACGATTATGAACTTTATAGTAGCCTCCCTTATTTAAAAACACATACATACACTAGATAAATTTGGAGACATTTAGGATTAAGTCATAGCTTTAGATTAAGAAATTCTCATGAGCTTTTGAAATAAAGGATATTTATCAATGGTTTTGATGAGACATACGGCCCAACAATAACTAAAGCTTATGATTCTAACGGGAAGAAACTGGACTAAATAAAATGGACTTTTAAATAGTTTTATTATTATATATAACAACAACAACAACAGTCCAGCGCACTAACGTTATGACCCTTAGCCATTTATGCCACTACACTGTATTTATGAATTTGCTGATATTATTTTTCATTATTAACGACGACATTACATTAAAAACGACGTGATAGCTCAATGGGTAGAACACCGGTTAACGTGCAAGCGACTAGTGTTCAAATCCCGGGTCGGGCCTACACAAATTTGTCTTTTCTAAAGACAAATGTGTGGTTAATTTATCATGGTTGTTAACGGTGAGGGAAAACATCGTGAAGAAACCCACATGACTGAGTTGTACTTTGTCATGTGACAGTGTATTCGTACAAAACGGCGATAGGCCTGCCCCCTATCACGTGAGTACACTGTCCATGCAAAACGTGGGTACTCTGAACACCGGGTGACAAAGTCACGTGATGTTCAGAAGTATTAGTACTTCTGCCAACACCTTCGGGGATATTCGGCGTTAACGTTTATGTTATGTTATTATTAACGACCCCAATATATTTGTAAAATCATTTATACGTATGAATAATATGACAAATGCAAACTTTTCTTCCCACCTACCTATCATACCAAAGTTTTGATAATATATTACATTACATTTTCAACTACACTATTAAACATTTCTTATATTTTCAGCCATTAACACTAAAACCGCATAGAATTTAGTTGATAAGAGAATAACTGTTTCCATTTGTTTGTTTCAGGTGTTATATTTACCAATGGTAATATACGTGCCTGCATTAGCGTTCAATCAATGTAAGTAATTAATAACGAATTTCGATCATTGCTAAAAGGGTATATATGAAAATAAAAGATAGTTTTTACAGCGTATTTTTTCGAAGGAGAGACAGGAGTATTCGATTTTGAGAATGATAAACATAAAGTTAACTAATTTTTAAAATACTTACGTTTTAGTGGGGCAGTGCACCCAAGTAATAAGAGGCCAGTATATTACTGTTTTGTTTATCCAAACTCTACGGTTTTGAACATATTGCTCAGTTTTTTCGTAATTTGCAAAGTACCCGAGAATCTTTTCGTCGAAAACTCTTTTGTTATAACTCTCTTCCTCGTTTAATAACAATGAACAAACTTTTTCACTGCGAGACACAACACTTTCGCCAACGGCCGCCATCTTCACTCATAAACAAAGCGCTTTCAGCGCCTTTACCGGTAATTAATGTACCTATTTTACGATATGACTAAATAATCTTAATCATTTCATGAAGCTGCCGCACGTTTTGTTGGCCATATCGAGAAACGATTTCTTATCATTGATCTGCCCAAACCACATAACGATGTGGCCAATAAACAGTTGAACATTTCATGAAATGTGACTATTTCATGAAATGACCGATCACTTCACGATGTGTTCAAATCTACGATATGGCCACGACATATACACAGCCGAATGTCAAAACTCCAACTTAGATTTGTGGGAAATATCTAGTACATACTCATTATGAAATGTAAATATTAGTAGTTGTAGGTTTTAATTGATATTTTTTGTTCCATATTTGGTAATAAAGCTTTAATAATAATTGTATAGTCTGGTAACTTTTCGTTAGGCCATTGAAAACTAAATGCGAATAACTACGATATAACCACTGAGGGAGGGTTTCTGTCATGCAATAAGAGAGACAATGTTTTTAATATTATACTCACAACTTTTCAAACTTTCTATAGCTAAGAACCTTCTCCAAAAGCAACATTATAACAAAATAATCGAATAAATCGAACCGTTTTCGAGTTTTGCGTTTAGCAACACATTTAGCGATCCATTTTTATTATGTAAATTGGTTAAAAGAAAAATATTTTCTAGTGTTATCGATAATTCTTCTAATTATTTAAAATATTAGTGTTGAACTATGTAATAAAGTTTTGCAATTACAATTGATGTTTTCTATTTCAGTAACTGGCTTCAATGTTTTTGCCGTTGGTGGTTTGATGGTATTAATATGTGGATTTTATACAGCTATGGTAAGTTACATTTGATGGGTAGTGTTATTTAGCTTGATTTAAAGACCCTTGGCAATATGTCGGTAGGCACTTTATAGGGGCTTACTAAGATAATGGTGATTTCCATATGTCCTTTTAGACGAACATTTTAAGAATATAGTAACTAACGGCCGATTTCTGAATTGAGTAATTCAGCTAAGAACAACTTAAGTATCGTTCTGTCGCATTGAAATCTGAACAACTGAATGAGACAAAACGATACTTAAGTCGTTCTCAGCTTGAATACTCAATTCAGAAATCGGGCGTATATATTGCTGTGTAGTGTCGGCATAGAATAGCACTACCCCATCTCTTCCCGTGGGTGTCTCGTAGAAGTCGACTAAGGGAATAGGGCTTTTTCATCTTCGCCCTTACACCAATCCATGGTCTGCCGTGCCGAGGGATGCGTGGCCAGGGGTGAGCCTGTTCGTTAGCGTGCCGCCGTCCCGGAGCCTGGTGAACTCCGGGTACTAAATAACCTTACTTAGTCAAGCGGGGCTCTGGCTAGGCAGACAGTTTATTTCCCTTGCTTTTCGTGGGGTCCAAATGTGTTTCGGAACAAAAATTAAACACTATGGCGGCGATGTGGCTCGCCAACTATCACGCCGTGTTTCCTCGCGGGGCGAAAAGTGGGCTGAAGAAACCCGCTTTGGTACGATGAATGTGTGTGGAGGGATGCATGAAATTTAGATGAAGTATGTTTGATTATGGAAGAAAGAAAACTAGATTTTCTGTGTGTAAATGAAACGAAGCGCAAGGAAAAAGAGGTTTCACAACTTGGCCCATTTACAGCTATCTGATCGGGAGTTGCCGAGAGTGACAGAGCTAGCCAAGAAGTGGGACTTCTGATATCTGAAAGGATGGCAAAGTGCATGAAAGATTATGCATTTGTGAGTCCAAGGCTCCTATGGATAAAGGTGAAGGTAGGGCTTGTCCGGATGCGCATAATTTGCGTGTATGTTCCGGACATGTCCAGATCACTATCCGAGAGGGAGGCGTTTTGGAATCTGTTAGACGATGTTGCGAATGGGTGTGATCAAAATGAGAAAATTGTTATGTTCGGAGGTTTTAATGGTTGGGTTGGTGTGTCACGCAACGGTTGTGAAAGAGTTTTAGGAAATTTTGATGATAGAAGAGTGAACGAGAATGCTGAGAAAGTGATTGATTTATGTTTGGAGAGGAATCTTTGTGTTACGAACACATTGTTTGATATGTATACTAGACAGAGAGGAAGCGAGAGAAGTATGATAGATTTTGTGATAGTGGTTGAAAGGCTAAGAGCAAAGGTTGTTGACACCAGAGTCTATAGGGGCACTAACGTTGGCACAGACCACTTTCTCGTGATATCACGATTGAGGGGACTGTGCACGCGTTGGCGTTACAGGGCCAAAGTGTCGACAACTGAATTTGCGAGAATAAAAGTGGAGAAAAGCTCAAATCTTCTCTTTAAGGAGCATCACCGAAAAGTTCTTAGCTAAGAACTAAAAGGTGTTTTGCTCCTTCATAGATTTAGAGAAGGCGTATGATAGGGTCGTAAGAAAGTATTTATGGGAGGTGTTGTCCATGTCTGGTTTGGGGAGTCAACTTATACGTGCACTGGTATCACTCTATGAGGATTCCAGTGCATGTGTGAGAGTAAACGGGGAAAATACTGACTGGTTCGGGATCTCTCGGGGTGTCTGACGGGGTTGTGTAGCTTCTCCGTGGCTCTTCAATTTGTTCATGGATGACTTGCGAACAGAGTTGCGTGAAAGTGATTATGGATTCAGAATGGAGGGATTCATCATTAAATGCCTCTTATATGCCGACGATCAAGTGTTACTGCAAGAGATGATGCTTAGCTGCAAGAGACGATGAATATTGCATGTGCGACTTTTGAAAAAAAGGAAATGAGGGTGAATGTGGATAAAACCAAAACAATGGTTTTTTGATGAAATAAGGAAATATCAAGACTTTAAACTATAGAAAAGCTATTTATTTTATCTTAATTAACAATGACATGTGCACTAGACAAATATCAAACGTAGAAGAAGGAACTACGCGAGTTTGCACGCAAGTGTTCGTATATGCGTATTTGCTATTCAGTTGTACAAGGCGTTGTGCATGTCTGCGTTTCTCCCAACATTCTCTCCTTAACGCAGACCCATCGCTCTACTGAATTCTTCATGTTTTGGCCTATGCAGTCCTTTGGTCAAAATGTCTGCAGTCATGTCTTGACTCCTTAGATATTTGACTAGGACTTGATTGGCAGCAATCCTTTCTCTGATAAAGTGATAGCGAACATCGATGTGTTTGCTGCGTTGATGATAACTTTCATTACCTGAAATACGAATGGCGCTTTGATTATCACAGTAAACAACAATAGGATCAGCTGATGATTCAGGCCAAAATTCTTCATCTAATTGCTTCAGCCAAATCGCTTCTTGCACAGCAGTGGTCAGAGACATATATTCAGCCTCCGTACTTGAGAGAGCTATAGTTAGTTGTTTCTTGGAGCACCAGCTTATAACAGCACCTTGAAGAGTAAAAACGTATCCAGTGCAGGATCTACGGTCTTCAGAGTGACTAGCCCAATCCGCATCACAATAGCCTGTAATATTGCCTTCGGAGTTTCCATTAAATGTCAATTTATAATCAATGGTGGCTTTTAAATATCTTAAGACTCTCTTCAGTGCAGTCCAATGCTCTGCAGTGGGTTGCCCATTGTACCGACTTAATGAATTTACAATATACGTTATGTCAGGTCTTGTCCCTTGTGACAAATATAATAAGCACCCAATAGCTTCTTGATAAGGTATGTTTCTCAATATTTCTTCCTCACTTTTTGCTCTCTTTAATTGAACATTTGGATCACATGGAGTCCAGACTGGCTTGCAATCGTCCATACCAAAACGAGTAAGTATCTTTTTTGTGTACATTGATTGATCCAGTGATATTTTATTTTGATCTTCATGTGTGATTCTGAATCCAATACATTGTTTTGCTTTCCCCATGTCTTTCATACTAAAGTTGTCTTTGAGTTTCTTTTTTGTTTCTTCACCAGTCTCAGAACGATTATAAAATAAAAGTAGATCGTCGACATAAACAGAGATAAATAAAATATCATTTTTGCTCAATATACGAAAATAAATGCATGGATCAAGTTTTGATCGATTCATGCCAATTTCTAATAAAACGGAGTTGAGCTTTTAATTCCATTGTCTACTGGCTTGCTTTAAACCATATATAGCTTTATTCAAATGGCATACTTTCTCTCCTCGATCAAAAATGGGTGGTTGAGACATGTATATATCTTCATCAACATCCCCTTGCAGAAATGCTGTAATTTATGTTCAGTCTGTATGTATCATTCATTAGATTTGCTGTGGCTACTTTTTGACTATTTGAATTATACACTGAGCAACCAGTTTTATCAAATTCCACTTTACAACCAGATTTTATTATTTTACTAACTGATAATAAATTTTTAGACAACTTTGGCACATATAAAACATTCTTTACTAATATTTCACTGCTGCCGCCATCTTCCTTAGGTATGTGCAGTATCACATTACCACAGCTTTCGACATGTAAAGTTTTATTGTCTGCAATTTTGATTGTCGATATTGGTGATGTTGTTTCATTCTGTAATAATTCTTTATGCATAGTCATATGCATCGAAGCACCTGAATCTACATACCAGTTTATACAATCATTCAGTTGCATGGCCGAGAAAGCTGCTACAAAACCTTTATTATTTTCTTTATTCTGTGATTTATTTTTCAGAAACCAACAATTTTTACCAAGATGTCCATATTTGTTACAGTTGAAGCATCTTGGACCTTTTGACTTTGACTGATGCTGAGTGTTTTTGAACTGAGCTTGAGTATTTTTATTACTTGTGTACAGAGCTGAATTACTTGGTGTATTTTTTATTTCTTGTAAAAGTTTTGTTTTAATCATATCTGCACTTATTTTTACTCCTGAGCTTTCAATACCCATTATCATTGGTTTATATTCATCGGATAAACCTGCTAGCATCAAAGTCCCGAGCCATTCATCGTCAACACTGAATCCGATGTTTCTGAGCTTATGAGCTGAACTCATGATTTTGTTGACATAATCTTCTACACTAGTGCTTGTTTCTAAATTAGTGTTAATCAAGTCTCGCAATAAACCAACTTTTCTTAGTAGGCCAGAGTCTTGAAATGCCTTTGATAAATTTTCCCAAATCTGTTTTGACGTCGTCGCATCCTGTATATGTATAAAATTAATTGGATCGACTACTAATATTAGTTTTGATTTTGCCTTTTTTTCTTTCTTTGGATCGGTGCTTGTTCCTTGCACACATTCCCATAAATCATCGAGTTTCAGGTATGCTTTCACTGCGAAACTCCAGCTTGTCCAATTATCTCGGCCAGTAAGTTTTTCTATTTGTATCATCGATCCGTTTGACGACATTTTATCAGAAATTTTTAGCTGAAAATTCTGAAATAAACTTCGGCGACCGCGTGAACAATTTTTAGGTTATACGTATTTTTGATCAAATAAACTAATTTACTTCAAATTTATACTGTACTACACTAAACAGATAGGGAGAAGCCCATAACCTGATGAAATAAGGAAAGATCAAGACTTTAAACTATAGAAAAGCTATTTATTTTAACTTAATTAACAATGACATGTGCACTAGAGAATTACCAATCGTAGAAGAAGGAACTACGCGAGTTTGCACGCAAGTGTTCGTATATGCGTATTTGCTATTCAGTTGTACAAGGCGTTGTGCATGTCTGCGTTTCTCCCAACATTTTTGAGAGAGAGGAGAATATGACCGAATGCGTGATTGAGATTAATAGTAAGAAAGTGGAACAAGTGAAAGAGTTTGTATATTTGGGAAGTTTGTTTACTAGGGATGGAAAGTGTGATGAAGATATCGAGAGAAGAGTGAAAAAGGGTAATGCGGTAAATGGAGCTCTGGATAGTCTAATGTCTAGTCAATCGGTGTCCGAAAAGGCCCGAATGGCTGTGCATGATGCTGTCCTCGTTCCTACGCTTATGTATGGCAGTGAATGTTGGGTGAGGCAGAAAAAGCATAAAAGCAGAGTGAATGCAGTAGAAATGAGATCCCTCAGAAAAGTTTGTAATGTAAGGTTATGTGATCGTGTGAGGAATGATGTGATTCGTGAAAGGTGTGGTGTAAAAGATGATATTGTAAGAAAGATAGAAAAAGGAATATTGAGATGGTTTGGGCACATAGAGAGGATGGATGATAATAAATTGGTGAAAGAGATATATAGAGCCAATGTGGTAGGTAATGTTAGTAGAGGACGACTTCGGAGGACACATTTGGATCAAATAGAAAATGTGCTCAAAAAGGCAGGTGTCCGCAGTATGAAAAATAAAAGAGCATGTATGAAAATATTGATGGATGTGAAGGAAGCCAGATAGGTTTGCCAGGATCGTACAAAGTGGCGATCGATAGTCGCTGCCTACCCCAATGGGAACTAACGGCGTGAGAATATGTATGTATGTATGTAACTATATACGAATAAAAATGGCACAAACTTATTTTTTTGCCACGGGTAACGTAAGGAGCGACTTAGTGTATAGGTGTTTTTGAACTGATTATTGGGTGATGTAGCTGGAACAATCAACAAACGTTTTTTATTTCCAATATTTTGCATGTAATACTTCCAACTGACGATGATAAATTTCCAATTCCAAAGAAAATTAAAAAAAATCTTATTGTTTAAGTTTTTGAACGTCAAAAATTTAAATGTTTTTATCTTTTAAAAAGCAACAAGAATATTCATTTGCATTGTGTAATTTTTTTCGTGAGCTCTGTTTTTTAATTTTTTTGCTGTGACAGTATCGAATGAATATAAAAATATTTCCAGGGAGGTCTACGCGCAGTAGTTTGGACAGACTCTGTGCAGACCGGCGTGATGTTCCTGGGCACGGCGCTGGTGGCCATCGCCGGCACGGTGGCCGTGGGCGGGGTCGGCGCCGTGTTCAAGTACACGTGGCGCACGGGCAGGCTGCAGCTTGATAAGTAACTTAGTTGTTATTATTACTGTACTTGGTATCTCATTGTTTGTTTAGTATACTCACGGCCATAAATCCCAAAAAGGGATCACTAGAGATCAGAACACATCAGCCATATCTGGAAGATGATAAACGAGAGGATGGTACGAACTAAGTATCGTTCGTGATGGGTCTCCAGCGGCATCGCCCAAAAACTACTTTAAAAACCCAATACCCTTACGCCCGATTTCTGAATTGAGTATTCCAGCTACGAACAACTTAAGTATCGTTCTGTCGCATTGAAATCTTAACAACTGAATGAGACAAAACTATACTTAAGTCCTTCTCAGCTTGAATACTCTATTCAGAAATCTGGCTTAAGTCACCTATTACAACCCCCGTGTGTACAAAGGGGTAGTGAATGGGTACACGGCAATGTCTATAGTATTATTGGGATTAAATATATTGGGTTTATGACTTGATAAAAATTTACTATCACGTTATCGTTACGTTTATCTTCTTATTTGCATTCACCGCCACCATAGGAAAACTATCGGAATAAAATGCTCGTTAATCTCAGGTGTTACAATAAGTCTCCGTTTGAATTTGAATAAGAAAAAAGTAATGTAAGCTTAAGATTTCCATTAATGACAAAAAACATCTTAACAAACGAAACTATTGATCTAGAAATATTTGACGATCCCATTCAGTAACTATACTAATGATAACATGTTTAAATATACTAACAGGAAATTGCTTTCGATTTCAGCTGGGACTTTTCTCCACTGGAACGGCAAACCGGTTGGGGTGCGGTTATAGGAGGAACGATCTACTTCACATGTTTCAACTCCGTCAACCAAACCATGGTGCAAAGATATGTTTCCTTGTCAACTAAAGCTAAAGCTTACCAGTAAGTCTCTTATTTGTTTTTGGATATTTTTTTAAAGGTGACAATAAGGCTGGGTTAGATCTATTGCCGTTATAATAGGGTTATGATATTTACAAGTATTTCATTCAAACCATGTTATATTCAAACATAAATAATATGAATAAACGAATAAAATTATTGAATTAATGAAATATATATCCAACAAAAACTACGGAGGTATCGTTGGATTGGTCGAATATCACTATGTGTACCCAAGTGAGTATTGGTAAGTACCAGTAGCCGAATATTCGTTTCATGCGAGGGAGACAGAAATAAATGTTAATAGGGTTGGAAGAGATACAGATGTTATTACCGTTCCCGATGTGAAGAGTAGATCTCCTACCCGCGCGCTCAGGTCACACTCAGAACATATCTGGGCAAATATTAAGTTGACTAATCACTTGGGTCACACACTCATACCCGGCCTATCGTGTTGACAAAATTTATTTCTTGTATAACTTCTTATTTTCAGTGCATTAGCAATCTTCGGTGCTGGAGCAATCCTAGCCATGTCAATCTGCGTATGGTGCGGTCTGACCGCGTGGGTGGCGTGGCTCAAGGGCGGGTGCTTGGCGGACGGGGAGCCCTTGATAAGTGATCGATTACTGCCCGCCTTTGTGACTTGGGTCACACAGACTCAGCACATACCCGGGCTTTCTGGGATCTTCTTGGCGGGAGTTTTTGGCGCTGGACTTAGGTATTTATGTTTTTACCTTCTTAAACTGCGAACTTCATCTGAGTGATGTGCGATACTTATGTTGTTTTTTTTTATGAGTTTAACAAATGTCGTGTATGTATGATGTTAAAATTTTGTATATTTATAGCTCGGCTCTCGTTTGCAAGTATAAGCAGTTTACTTTGTAATGCAGTAAACCATTGAACCATTGTGGTTACCAGCTAACGCTTCAATAGTGTTTTTACTATATAAGTGGAAACAATACTTTTCCGACTTATCAATGAGGAAAATATAGCGAAATATAAAGTTATAATTTGCTAATATGGTATATGGATAAGAAATTCACTGTATAATAAAGAATTCAGAATATATTTACACAAAAAAAATATGTATTCATGGCTTGTAACATTCCACTAACCTATTTCTTCGCGTGGGTGTCTTAGGAGGCGATTTAAGCTTTTAGGTTTTTTTTAGTGATATGGTGTGATTTATTTTACAATCTTATCCCTACTTAACTTCTCAAAGTATTTTGGAATGATGAGGTATTACGAATATTTAAGCTCTATCTACTCTTAATTGTCATTTAAATCCGTGAGAATATGGAGGCATATTAAAATGGCCTCGGAGTAAGAGCTTAGTCTCGAATTTAAGAGATTCATTGATGTTTTATTGCTCTGGTTTGCTATTTGAGTACGATAAAAACATGATTAGATCATCATGATATCATGTGAAATAATACTTAACCTATGACTCTTATGACTGTGATGCGTCAATACAGTCTGTTTCAAAACCAAGAAACAGAGCACTCTGAAAATATCATGTAATGCTCAGAACCAGTATTTCTGCCAACTCCTTCACCCATTCACGGGGGCATCTAGTTATGCTAATTGTGTATTTTCTAATATTTTATGTGTTACATCATAGTTCATTATCAGCAGTGCTCAATGCATGTGCTCTGGTGATGATGGAAGACCTTCTCCGAGGCGCACTGAAGTACAAGTTCAAACCATACTGGGAGGGGATCATAGCAAGAGCGTTTACTGTCACGCTGGCCATAGTTTCTGTTCTTCTGCTTTGGGTGATCTCTAAGTTGGGAGGGGTCCTTGGTAAGTGCTTTGTGTAATAATATAATAGTATAGAAAACTCTTTATTCCACTTTATAGTAATGAATTCTGCTCTCTGAGTATATGGGAAGTACTAGTACAAAGTTGATGATTATGAGTGAGTGAGTGTGTCATAAATGTGTTGTCTTTGACCACATCGTTGTATACTGAGCTGAAGCCTTTCGACAACAAATGGGTTGTGACGTCACTAGTTTAACAATACCTCTCACTACTCAGGAGTGACGACCGCGCTGTCCGCCATAGCCGCGAGCGCGACGTGCGGCGTGTTCACGCTGGGCATGACGTGCTGGTGGGTGGGCCCGCGCGGGGCGGCGGCGGGGGCGCTGGCCGGGGCGCTGGTCGCTGCCACCGTGGCCATCGGATCGCAGGTGGCTAGCTCCAACGGGTTCGTTGCGCCGCCGCTCGAGTTTAATAGGGACGCGTGTTTGGCAGGGAATTCGACGGTTGGAAGTTTTGTGGTAAGATTTTTTCAGATATTTAAATAAAAGCTGACTTATTTATTACTAATTAAGATTTCTACTCATGGAAAATAATATCCTGTGGTTATCATATGTAACGAGTTATGGGGTTCTGCGACTGTTAAAATTATTGTTGGGGAATGTAGATAGAAACCCTCACACTGTTAAACACTCGACTTCCAAAAGTAGCTGAGGAATTGTCAAGCTCTGGCTGAAGAATTGATAATTCTGAAACTCTGCATCGCGATCGCCTACCGTGCTTTGGTTTCCCTAAAAATGATTCTTTACATTATTCAAATAAAAAACTTGTGGTACTCACTTGGGATCATAAATAAGGTAAAATAGATGTAGCACTAATTTAGCAAAAAATTGTATCTAAATTTAAAATTTGCTGTAGTGTCGGCTTAGAATAGCACTACCCCATATCGTGGGTGTACGTAAAAAGCGACTAACGGTATTGGGGCTATTAAGGAATTTTTGGGCGATGCGTTTGGAGACCCATCACCAACAACCTTTATTTAACCGTCTTTTCCCCACTCAACTTCCAAAAGTGGCTGAAGGATTTCTAATTCCTTAGCTCTGGCTACCCCTTCTAGGGATTTACAGCCGTGAGTATATGTATGTACGTAAATTTAAATTTGTTTCTCTCATCATTATCATCTTCTTACCTTCCAGAAGAACGAAAACCTACCACCAGCGATATTCCGCCTATCATACTGGTGGATAGCTCCCCTGGGCTTGCTGATAACTCTCATCGTGGGTTCCCTGGTGGGGCTGTGGTTGGACAAACCAGACCAACTGCGGTTGGACGTGGAACTATTCACACCAGTTGTATGGCACATGCTTCCTCAAGAAGCGCATGATAATAAGGGATTCTATCGACGGAACTACAGAACGAACCCTGAGGGACCGCCTGCTAGGCCACTCTTGTTAGAAAATATTGGACCGGTGGTAAGAGTTTTTTAAACCTTTTAATTAATTTGAAATGTATGTAGGTATGTGATCGATCGCTGTAGATCGAGATCTTTAGCAGTTCTGATTTAGCTCTGGAGTTCTATTGGCTAATGCTGATGATGTTATGCTGAAAACGAGCTCTGTTCTGAATGTTTAGCATTCAGACGATAATGCTTATTACGCAATAAAAAGTTAAATTATAATATTTGGAAGGCTGAATGATGGCTCTTCAAACTCGAAATGGTGGAAAATCAATTTGCCATATTTGATACCCACTATCTGTAAAACGGTTAAGTTTTCAGATCAGCGAGTATATATTCCTTTTTACTCTACATACAACCGATCCTGAAGATTCCATTTTTGTTCAAATCACGGAAACTAAGTCTTCGGGACTGGGATCTTAGTCTTGCTACAAGATATATGGAAGATTATTTTGGGAGTGTTATGTTAATCAAATTAAATCTCCGATGTCGCCGCTCCTTTATCAAGTATAAAAAAGGTTTAAACTTTTATCAGCCGTGTAGAACGATATGCAATATTTGTACAATAATATCTCGTTTTATTTAGAATCTACAGTATTTATTTCCTATACGCAGCTTTGCAGACCTTTCATTAACATATTTTTAAACTGTGGAAAATTATATCAAATCTAATTATTGTGTTATTGTTTCAGATAAAAGAAGACGTCGCAAATAAATAAATTAGATTAACTATCAGATAAGTAGTTATAATTTTCTATATTTTTGTTACTATCTAGTGATTCTAGTTGTTGGCAGACAAAATCGATTTAAATAGATAAACTTGTAAATAAATTGTAAATTTAGATTGTTTAAATATAAATAGCTAAGTTCTGTAAATCTAAATATTGAGGATGAAAAACAGATCTTATTTAGATTTAAAATTTCCAATTGTCAGTATTTGACGCCCATTAGCTAATAATTTAATTAGTTTTCTGACAGAATTTGAACTTTAACAAATAAAACATTCCGTCGTACATTGTTAATATTTTAACCAAACTTATGCGAACTTACTTGACATGTTTTTGGTGAGTGTAAAAAAAACAGGTAGAAATTTTGACGACCGTTAAGGTCGCCTTACTACGATAACCTGTGGTAACGATAAATAAAAAATGATTGGAGTTAGTTAAAATAAATAAATTATTTTCTACAGAATCATATGCGCCATAATATTAAAAATATTGTTTGCATGGAAAAATCCTAAAATGTATGGAAACATAACCAATATTAATGCCTAATCGCTCATAGTAATACATAAATAAACAATATTTTTAATAAATTAAATAAAATTAATGTCAGAAGTTATCACGCAAGTCTGGAAAATTACTAATATTACATACATACATACATACATATTTTCACGCCGTTAGTTCCCATTGGGGTAGGCAGAGACTAAACTAATATTAGTTTTATTAATTTTCATATTTACCTATAAAACTTAAATTACAGGCATTACCTTATAAAAATTTAATGTCCAGTGCTCGAAAACAAAAGTATAATAATGAAACCAAACTATTTATAAAATGGTGTGCTAAGAAATAAATGTACTTTATTGGATTATATTTTTTCAAATAAAATGATACAAGTACCTGTGACTTAAAACTTAGTATACAATATTCGTTGCATAAAGCCCTATGTCTTTTGTATAGTAATTAATACCATGTTCTAGAATAGGTACAATACCAAGAATAATAAAAAAACAAAATAGTTTTTAACTAAGTATAATTCCAGTTCCTACATTTTTGTTCTTGTTCTGTATCAGTTTATTACTCAGCTAGAACCATCAGTTAGTTACCATATTGTATTTTCTTGTGTAATATTAGTATTAAAACCGCCTCCGTGATGAATACGCGAGAATAACTGAGAACGCATTGCCAACAATAATTGAAAAGGCGTCAATAAATATAATTTTATGCAAGGCACGCTGATTTCAGCGAAATTAGGAATTCCGTTGTCACAAACTATGGACCAATGATAGTAAATATCTGTATATATTTACGAGTACAGGGGGGCCAATTCTCGCACGATAGATACTATATCGATCTTTAGAGATAAATTTAATAAGCATATTGTAACGTCAGCTTAGACAAGCACCTCTTGTCGTGGGTTCGTGGTTCACAAGAGGCGACAAAGGGACATCGGTTAATAGTTGGAGACATTTCACCAGATCTTTATGTTAAAATCTTTTCCCCACACAATTTCCAAAAGTAGCTGAGGAATTTCTAAAACTCTGACAACTCCTTCTTGGGATTTATAACATAAAACATAACATAAACGTTAACGCCGAATATCCCCGAAGGGGTTGGCAGAGGTACTAATACTTCTGAACATCACGTGACTTTGTCACCTGGTGTTCAGAGTACCCACGTTTTGCATGGACAGTGTACTCACGTGATAGGGGGCAGGCCTAATTATCACTTTTGTGATATTTTGCGATCGACATTTGACTTGTGCTATTCTCACTTCATCCGATCGATATTTTTCTATTGAAAACCAGTCGATATGATGATATATATCAAAGGATGATATCGAGTGGTCACGATCAGACGATATGATGATATTTGAAGATGTCGTACGAATGGTAGCCATTTTGTTTTCAATTTTTTTTGAATATAGATAGAAAATTAAAATGTAGGTAAATATATTCAATGGATCATAGATCAAATAGTCTTAGAAGTTTTAAATAATGTCTACTTGGACCAACGTTAATTAAATTATTAAATTCCAAAAAAAATATTATTTTGGCATTATAAAATTTCAAAAACTAAATCTGGTTGCCGGATGGTACAGTTGGGAATTCAGACCGGCAAAGTGCCAGTTAAAGGAAAATTTAAACAAACCAAAACAGTATGTAAATATTGACAGATATGAAGACCTTTTCATAGCTAAGATGACAGTTAAATTGACCTTTCATTCAATTCATTCGCTTGGATCATTGATTTCGGTCTTCATTCTTTAATGTCTAAGGAAAAAATACTACCGTGTGCGAGAATACAGTTTCAATCTATCAATAGAAATATATTTCACTTTGTGATATTTTGCACACGATTTGAACACTTGATATAATTTCTATGATAGTAATGATACCGAACTTGCGAGAATAGCCCTCCAGGTATATTTTTTTACACTTTTTGATGTATAGATATAGGGACAGAGAGTGGGTATACTGTCGATGCAAAAGTCAATCTATGAAATCGGAATATCGGGTTACAGGAAGGTTACAAGGATGAACGAGACAAAAAAAAAACGTTTGTCCATCCCTATAACTTTTAGGGTTTGAAATCGTGTTAGTTCGTTTTCTGTTCAGATTTGCCTTTGCAATTCACATTGGAGATTATTTTGTTGACAATGACAGTAAAATATTGTGTTGCCAAAATGTAGAACAAGTTAATAGACCTTTCAAGCGCATAATTCTCTTGTTTTACCCAATGGCGAATTAATTCTCAACTAAGAAACTCGAACAGAATATAATATTATGTATTAACAATATTTTTTTAATGGAATCATTACATAGCATTATGGGCACCTCTACGAGCGTAAATATTCGAATGATCTTCAATGCCGTATTGCATAGTACACATTTTTAAATATAATTTGAATTAAATGTACTAATATTAGGTTTATTTTAAACCTTGGAGACTTTGTTTGTATTTTACGTAGTAGTTTTTTTTGTCAGAAAGAAGTGATTCAAACTTTTGCCATAATTTATCAGACAAAGGTATACCTCAATACACAACCCGCTTTAATATATAAACACATATATTTTATTACGGCTATAATATTCCAAAAAGGGTTAGCCACTAGCCTGGTCTTCAAAATTGGAAACCAGTCAGCCAATTTCGGAAGTTGAGTGGAGAAAAGATTGTAAAATAAATGATTATGGGTGATAGATCTCTAATATTGAATGAAAGTTGTAAATTATGTATATATGGCCTATATGTATTAACGCAAACAGACTATGGTAAAGCAAATAGAATATATAGTAAATCAACCGAATAAAAAAAGGTTTTTCTGTGTCATTCACTCGACAAGACTATACTGGACTTTTTTGTTATTTTAGTAATAACGATAAGATGAAAATTTGATGAGAAAGGATGAAAATGTAACGAGACTTAGTAAAATTATTCAGATAAAGGTCGACATATTTTTAAAAACATATTGAAACAGATATTCGATTACATTAAATTTGATTGTTTATTTTATATGACCAACATTTAATGTGTAAACTTTTCGGTTAAAAATCTAATTATCCAACTATTTTACATGTCAGTCAAAAAAAAATTGTGATGCAAAGTTAAATATATATTTTATTTATGTATAAGTTAGAAAAATATTAACAATTAAGTGTATAAAAGAGTTCAATATATTAATTTAAAACAAATTGTTACTGTTGTTTTATTTTTCCTACAAAATAACCGATTCTGGATAAATAACTTTTTTGACTAATATATATTAGTCATCAAATTACAAATAGATTAGTGTTAGATAAGTGCCTATCCTAAATAAGAGATTTAATGCTGCTCAGGATGGTATAGTGGCTGCCACGAAAGCGAGTTGCAGGTCGTTTTCTAATAATACCCTAAAAGCCAGCAACTCTAGCTTGGCACTACTTACTACCTTGAAACTAGATATACTTGCGAAATTTTAGAGAAATCATCTAAAAGAAAAACATAACTAATTTTCTAGCAAAATACCACAAATATTGAGTTTTATTTTTATTACTAGGTAAGTACAAGCCGTTCATTATTGCATTACAAATATACTAAACACTAGCGTACAATGTGCTCAAAAATCGAACTTTGTAATATAAAGGCAAAGATTAATCTCTCAATATCGCAAAACGTTATTTTTTTTCATTTGCAATATAAAATAGGCCTAAAAGTAACTCCTTACTCCTTCTTCGAAATATACTTATTAAAATAAAAAACGTACTCTCATAACTGTAATTTACCCAAATATCCATAAAGCAATAGATCTTTAATTCATCAGATTTACAATAAGTGATGAGTTTCCAAAATAACTCTTCTAATAAAACACCGTGTCAACTCCGTACCGAACTACGCTTTTAATAGAAACAAACAAAATGTAAAATGCCGTGAGCGAAACAAGCGAGCATACGTAACACACATTAACACGAGAAGAGCTAGGAGTCGGCTCATTAAATCTCTATTCACCACATTACGAGCAAAGTGCATCTCTGTAATGTAAAATAGTCTCCGACGGGTATTTAAATTTTCACCTTTTGTGGTAATTCGTCGGCTGTGGAGTACAAAGGAGTCCCTAGAAACCTTATTAAAACGTTACCTGGTGCATTTTAGGCGGAGCACACTGCGAAACATTTAGCCGCCAGATATTTACTCAAAACGTGTACTTTGCAAACATTAAATATTTCAACAAAAAATACACGCAAGAAATAAAGCTAACAGTATGAAGGGTATTTCCACCTAATCCAGTAAATCTAAGTCAGACAAACGATTGGCTATAAAACGGGATTTTTCCGAGGATAAGCACCGTCAATAGTCACTGAGTCGTTCTAAAAAACTCCACCCCTTGGTAAAGCCACAGAATGCTGTCAATTGCGAGATAAGGCGGTCTTCTTCGCGTCAGCGTTTTGCCGGACATGTAGATAACCATCTAACAAATAGACCTCGACTAGTTTCTTCGTATTATCTAAAGCTTCAAGATTAGGACATGGTTTTATATGAGAATGAAATTGACGTAAGTTTGTACTCTTATCTTGTAAAAATGGACAAGGAAAGAAATGTAGGTAGTGTACTAGTATGAGTATCGTATCGCCATTCGGTAATCAATAAGTCATGTTAAAGCCGGAGAAAGCGCGATTGTGCTACACAGCCGGCAGGTGGTCGCTTTGTGTGCAACGTGTTTGCTAAATTCGTGTATTTATTTTAGAATGTATGGAATATGGCCGCCTATTGTATTGTTACGACGTGCACCGCTTTGTTGCGAAATAGCCTTCCTGAGCACAGCGCTTTGTTAATTTTATTAATACGTGAAACATTTATAAAACACAACCGCTGGAGCGAATTAATGAGTTTTATTGTTGTGCAGAACGTAATGTTCCCCAAAATTAAGCCACGGAAGAGTTTAGATCTCTAAATTTGAGGAAGGAAGTAGCGGTGGGCGCGGATTTTCTCGCTTCAATTTATAGCTTGTCTTTCACGCGGAACACATGACAATGCAATTTGTGGCGGGAAAATGAAACAGGTGCCATTTACGGCATAACTTTAACAGTTATTCTGGTTTGACAATTTAATATTATGTTAATTTAATTAATTCTGCGCGAAACCCTCCAAAGGAATGCTCGATAAAAACAAACGGATTGTGCAATATTCAGAAAAATGGTTCTCAAAGAGCATAATAATGCGAATAATGCAATCCTTTTATCTCGGACTTCAAAAACAAAAGCGATTTGGAAAATATTACGGTGATCCAGGTTGAGCACCTAATAACTGGGCATTCCGGCGGTGGCGAGTGGCAACAAAAGAATTTAATAAGTTGGTGGGTTTAGGCGGGCGGGGACGCTCAGGGCGGGCGGCGGTCGGCCGGCGACCCGCCTTCGTCTGTTAGCTTATTACGGCGGCGGCGGCGGCGGCGGCGACCACAAGAACATGTTTGCTTTACTTGAGTTGTCGATGTCGTCGGTCCGCCGCGCCCGCCGCCGCCGCCGGCACGCGCCCGCTCGGCGGCACAGCGAGCAAATAGCACGGGTCGCGCGCCCGTTTAAACATTCAGAAGATCGTAATGTCTCGACGAGATTGACGCAAATTAAATAGGCTCCAAGTGACATCAAAATTTGAGAGTTATGTACAAAACGACTTACGTTAAAGGGCGCTTGTTCAGCGGGTGGATGTTTGTATTGATAATTAAATTTGAATTCATTTAGTCTAATTTGATTTTAAAGAACCTTTTCAAAACGGTTACATTGTTTATTAAGAGCCAAGCTTTGGTCCTTGTGCGTTAAGCTAACAATAATTTTGAAATAAGACGCAATTTGAATGATAAATTGTTCAGTGTTTCAACCAAATATGTTTCAAGTAGTTAGTTAGACGTTTGTTTTTTTTGCCTTCATACTGAGTTTATAAATAATAGAATTAGTTCTATTGTTGAAAGTAGATAATCACGTGGAATATTAACACAACAAATGCCGCAACGTATGTAACTCCAGTGCGCGATGATATTAACTGCGGGGCACGTTTGTTACAATAATTATTTCTTGACTTTTTTCAACTGCATATATTTTTTAAGAGATTATTAAAATTTGTGCTGAATTTTTATGTGTATTTTTTATCCCATATGGTGATGCGCTAAATATTTTGTAACTAGCTACTCTTTAAGGAGTAAGAAGAATTATGATTTCAACTGAAATAGAAATCTTTTAAAAACTTTTAAATTTATTGTCAATATCATAGGCAAAGATGCTGAAAAGTGAAAAGTGTGGTGTGAAAGATGATATTGTAAGAAAGATAGAAAAAGGAATGTTGAGATGGTTTGGGCACATAGAGAGGATGGATGATAGAAAATTGGTAAAAGGGATCTATAGAGCTAGTGTGGATGGTAATGTTAGTAGAGGACGACCACGGAGAACACACTTGGACCAAATTGAGAGTGTGCTCAAAAAGGCTGGCGTCCGAAGTATGAAGAATAAAAGAGCGTGTATGAAAAGATTAATGGATGTAAACGAAGCTAGAGAGGTTTGTCAGGATCGTGCGAAGTGGCGATCAATAGTCTCTGCCTACCCCAATGGGAACTATGTATGTATGTATGCAAAGATGCTTGACTTCGGGTTTATATAGTTCGTTCGTTAAGCGTCGGCGCTCCTTTTTAATGTTAAACTGAATAAATTCGATGACACGACCATGGTAATTTTAATACTTTTATTTCTATATATTTTTGCAATATATGTATATTTATATTGGAAATGCAGTAATACAAAATAATCGTGATCTATCGGGTTAATCAGATTTTTAAGTGAATAGTAAGTGTCTAAGATTTTAAAAATTATAAGTGAACATAATAAAATTATCAAACGCGCACATTTCTGTAAAGATACGAGTCTTCTCATTATTACTAGAAATAACTGTCTGGTGAGCGCCATTACACGCACATAATGTGATTGGTTCTTGTGCAATCTTATTTAATTATGTTACACTTAGGGCCAGTTTTTTGATCCGTGGTTAACTCAACAATTTGTTAAATATCGTAACTATTGGTTAGATATCAGCAAAATGCATTTTTTGCCCCGTGGTTAGAGTAACTAATGGTCAAATATCGAACCAAAATGGATTTACGATTTAACTACTGGTTAGTCATTTAACTATAGTCAATGTAACAAATGGTTATATTTTTAACTCCGGATCAAAAAACTGGCCCTTAGTGTAGGTTCGATCATATAGAAAATCTTGAAGTAAAAGTATAAAAACATATTAAAAAAGAAATTGTGTCTATTTCTATTTAAAATAATTAAAATGTGTATGTAAGGGGTTTCTTGTCGCTCGTCTTTTAACAACCACTTCTGAAGCAACATTCTGACTGACTTACTTAGAATCAACGCTCAGCCGAAACTATTGTACCTAGAATCTTGAAATTGTTTTTTGCAGTTACTTTGAGAATGTAAGTAAGAACTAAAAGCGAAATTAAGTATAAAGTACAATATGAAGTACAATTTGCAATATTTTCAATTGTAGGCTTTGAAGTATAAAAATTGTTTCCATATATTTTTTTCCTGATTGTCTAGGGGACTTTCTCTTAAAGTGGTACAATAGGCGGGTAAAGATTGTATGAAAATTTAATCATATATATGAACCTAGAAACAAGAAATATGATATTGGGGTTCCTTTTATGATATAAATGAGCATTAAAAAATAAATTTTAAATATACAAACCCCAAGGGGTAAATTTTGAGTTCCAAAATTCCAGAATTAGCAAAATGATAAATTGAAAAAATGATTTCCTATTACAATTTATTTGTTATTTTATTTATTAACATTTAAATATTTTTTAACCGACTTCACAAAAAGGAGTGTTCTCAATTCGACCGGTATTTTTTTTTTTTTTTTTTATGTTTGTTTGCCGATTACTTTGCCATTTATGAACTGATTTTGATTATTATTTTTTTATTCGAAAGAATATACTCCCGGATTGGTACCATGATGAGGATATCAGGGTCTGATGATGGAGAAATCGAGGGGAACCCTCAAATTTTATAGGCAAATGTACCGCGTTTTACATATTTTTTGAACTTATATTGGCATTTGCTTCTGAAAATCATATTGTTATGCTGCTGAGCTGATGATAGAAGGTGTGGATCCTCAATCACTAGGTATTAGGAAACAGTTCTTTCCACATTCTATATAGATTTATACTCCTCTTCGTAGCTTTTATGAAGAGAAGTACAGGTTCACTAAACATTTCTTTTGTTATGTTATTGTTACCGAGAAAGTACCATGAGACCAGGATCTGATGATGGCATCCCAGGAAATCGAGGGGACTGTCAAAACTCACAATTATGTGACAGTGTATTTGTTCAAAACGCCGATAGGCCTGCCCTGTATAACGTGAGAACACTGCCTAATAAATCGTGGGTACTCTGAACAACAGGTGACAATGTCACGTGATATTCAGAAGTATTACTACCTCTGCTAACCCCTTCAGGGATATTCGGCGTGAGCGTTTGAGTCTTTCTTGAGATGTAGAATTGAAGACCATCGCATTTCGAAGGATTTTAAGAACAATGTAAGGTTACATATTGTTGAGCCTATTTAATATCGTACTATAATAGAAATACCGGAAATACGAAGAATAATACAGTAACTGTCGCTTCCTCATCCGAGAGGCATCTTTGCCAGGTCTACCCATCTCTAAAACTCGTAAAATAAAATAATTTTTAACAAAAAGAAAACCGACTTCATAGAAAAACAACCGAAAATAAACAATCTAGTACTAAAAAGTACGAAATAAGTTTTTTTAATTGAATATGAGTACTGTGATTGATACCTTAGCAATTTCTTTATTCCACACGCGTCAGTTCAACCTACCTAAATATTACAATTCTCTTAAATAATTTTTTGAGTCGGTGCCAGACAAACAAAAGTAAATTCACCCTGCTATCTATCTCTGATTATTACAATCTAAACAATATATATCTATCGCCTAACGTTTTAAATGATAATACGTACAAAAATCAATTTACCCTACAACTACAAGGTACCCTACATTTTACATGTATATGAAGTGCGAAATACACACTTCTTATTATCAATTATCATCGAGGCTGGCACCGGCTCACAAATTAATTTAAGAGAATTTTAAGATTTAGGTAGGTTGAACTGACGCGTGTGGAATAAAGAAATTGCTAAGGTATCAATCACAGTACTCATATTCAATTAAAAAAACTTATTTCGTACTTTTTAGTACTAGATTGTTTATTTTCGGTTGTTTTTCTATGAAGTCGGTTTTCTTTTTGTAAAAAAATATTTTTTATTATGTTAAAGTCATGAAATGTATGCAAAAAAGGATATGTAAAATTTTCTCGGACTACGTGCCAAATATATAAACTATTGTTATATACGAGTACCCTACCTAACAAATTCCATCAAAACTCTTTCTACAGTTCAGGACCGATTTCATAGCATACATCTTAATATCTAAAAGTGTTTTATGTACTATTGAATTATGCACTAATTTCATAAATTATTAATAAACTTAAAAAAACTATTTTTCGAGTAGTAAATTTTACATTACAATGAAAAACATATAATATCTCGAAAGGTACATGGTTTAAGGTCCGGAAGAGGGGTCGTAGTCCGTTAAATACAAAACTGCATTAGTCAAATAATTGGTATATTTTTTTGTTTTCTAATCATCTACATACTGAATATTCCAGAATAACGAGTCTTCCGATTCAGTTCTTAAAAAAGCTTTATTTATTCAAAAACTGTATATTTGATCTTTATTATTTGTATTAGTTGTCTAGATTTTCAAAGAAGACTCTTTAGATCAACTACGAAGTAGAATTAGTGAACAAGTATGTTTTTTTCAAGTCGCGCTTTCGTTAGACATTTGATGATAGTTTCTACAAACTTTTAATTTATAAAAAAACAATATATCACCGAATAGTTTACATTTCAAGATCACAATTCCATGAAATTATTGTATTTGCTTAACCCAAATGTAATTCCAAAGGCACTCGTACAAACATTTGTTAAGCAAATATTGACACAAGAAACCCCACGTTTTGAAATATATAGTGAGTGAAATATGAAAACTAGTATTTAATATTCAAGTGGAGTTCGTTAAGTTGCTGGTAACCGCAGGAAAGTGGCGGAGTTGTGAGCCCGCTCGTGAATAAGTCAGCAGCTGAGGGTAAAGGTTGACCTACCTCTACTCAACTGTTTTGTAATTGACAACTATATGCTGTGTACTTTACTTACCTGTAGAGTATCCTCAATAAATTTTGGCTTATTTGTATTTTTAAACATCCCATTGATTAAAAAGTTTAAATTTTATAAGCAATTGGTTATTTCGATTTTCTTATCATATCATTACACTTACACAGCAATATTGCAGGGAACATAGCTTTACCGCTGAGGGTATGTGCAATTTTTCATGATATAAAACACTAACAAACCACCGCGGCTTAATCTGAAAGTTCTAAATTAATAAAAAAAACTAAGAAACAGGCACGAGTGCTTAAATCTCGCGACAATGTTTATTTTTTTAATATAAAAACTAACTCTTTTTAGCGCATAACGAAATCTCATTTTCAAAACTCTGGGTAAACTGGACATTAATACGCTTAATAAATTTAACCCTCGAAAATAATAAACAAGGCCAGCTTCAGTATTTGTTTTAGGAATTTGTTGAAACTGTAGTGCGGTCCAACATCCTGCAAGCCGGTTAATAGGGTTATCCGACCACGGCCGAGTCAAAGGACGCTGGCAAAAAGCTCTCCTTTGACTCCCGTCTTTAAATATTAGCATCGACCGAGCCCGCCGCAACCGCGCATTATTTTCCAAACAAACATTCATAATCCGATTGAAATACTTCATCTAACTGCTGAAATTGAGACTGTTTTGTCAACTTGATTTTAGGAATGTTTGTAGTTGAATTTGGTAGACGAAAATTTTGATTTGAATAGGAATAAAACATATTTTTTTATATAGGGTGACGCTTTAAGTCTATATTAAGTATTTATATTGAGCCATGTTTATAAAAGAGAAGTTTTTTTTACTTTGTATATATCACAAATTTATCATAGAATAAAACAAACAAAGATTCAATACAATAATCATCTCTTTCATAATTTCGTCATAACTCGTGTTGAAATTTACTCACCTATTTAGTTCTGACGGTTTTACAATATTATTTTATGAAGTACGAATTCAAACTCCTTCACGCAGCTGCGATAAGTAAAAGAACAGATTAAAATAGTTTATCACCAAAATTACAAATTACAGTTTTTCATGAAACATTATTTAAATAACTGAATTAAATCGCTCTTTACCATAAAGGCATATTTATGAAACATCAAGTTATTTAAAATTTACATAGTTAAACAAACGGGTGCGCTTTTTCTTACATAACTTTTTAACACCTATCATCGGAGGTCCGAAAATATTTCACATATCATTTAAAATCATAATGATCAGTCTTCATAAAAAAATCAAGTCATAAATATAAAAAAATATAATCATCGAAATTCATAATATCACTAATTATACACTTTGTATTTAATAATATTTGTTTATACTAATGACCGACAATATAATAATTTCAATAAATAACTATAATATTCATAAATATTTTTTAGTCTAATATTTAAAAAAAACTTATCAATTATATGTGTTTTTATTCATATTTGCTTGCTTATTTGCATGCTTGCTTGCTTGGTTGCATGTAAAGGGGGTGCAGGGGGGTTACGCGCCCTGCTTGGGTGGGTCGCAAGCAAAGAAAAGTTAGGTCACATTTAGCTAGGTTAGGTTAGATTATGTATAAAACGAGCGTGCGAAGCGCAGCGGAGCGAGCACCTTAAATGCATGACTCATGTCATGCCTATTTGCATGCATGCTTGCTTGTTTATAGTAGTAACGATATTATTAATAAAAATAATATTACCATTAAATGTTATGAAGAAAAAAGATCTTACAATAAATTATAGTTTTAAAAAGATTCTTGGTTGTAACAGTATTAATACAAAAAATATGATCACTAACTGTTATGAGTTCCGATGGTGGTATTAAAAATGTATGAATAAATAAAGTATGAAAATTAAAATTATGAGGAGTGATTATTATGAACACAAATCGTTAGTAAGACGACAAATATGATTTAGAATTTTATGTGAGCCAATATTGACCCGAAACAAACACATTGACAGTATGAAGCTGCGTAATAGAAGTATTAAGATATTTGAGACCGACCGCAGCGAGACAGATTCTTCATAGCATCGGTAGCCCGGAATCCGTAATACTTGAACACTCAAATATTTGGTGAATAGTTTCCAGAGATTCCTATGCTACTAAGATCTTCAGAATTGCACTACAGTTTTAGAATGTTATTTTTATGATAACTCAGCAAAATGACCATATTTCTATGGGCTGTTTCTATAGGTAAGTAAACAAAACTTATATATAAATAAATAGCATTATTCAGCTTGAATAATGCTATTTGTTTATAATAATGATATCCATGTCTTTATAACTTTGTTCTGTAGTTTGTTTTCAGCCTAGGAACAGCGACGGAACATCTACAGAACAATGTAGCTCAAAAATTACAAGTCCCACTGGTGGTAAATATTGGTGACCATACTGAAGTTATAGCAAAATAAATATCTTCATAATTAAAACCTCCTAACTAAGTGAAAAAATGTATGTATAATATATGCGACTAGCTTTTACCCGCGACTTCGTCCGCATGTTATAGTTAATAGACTCGAGATCCTCCTCTATATCATTATTAATTTATTAAATAGATGGAATGAATGAAAATTGTAGAAGTTACATATAAAATTTATTGTCTTGTGAATTCCTAATCTCGTAAGGTAATCCTTTTGTATTTTTAAAATAATCTAAATTGCAGAATTTTTATATCAATTTCAACTTCCCGTTACTCCTGTTGTCATGGGGATTTAAGGGTATTATCTTCTAAGTGCATACATATACTATAAATCCCTTGAAGGGGTAGCCAGAGCTAGGGAATTATAAATTCCTCAGCCACTTTTGGAAGTTGAGTGGGGAAAAGATGGTAAAATAAAGGTTGTTGGTGATGGGTCTCCAACCGCATCGCCCAAAAATCCCTTAAAAAGCCCCAAGTCCGTTAGTCGCCTCTTACTTACACCCACCGGAAGAAATGGGTTAGTGCTATTCTAAGCCGACACTACACAGCATATATTTTCTAAGTGTTTATTTCAATCACTAAAGCTATCTACACATAAAATTTTAGCTCTCTAGGTCTAGCCGTTTAAGCTGCATGCTGTCTATAAGTGAGTAATTCAGTAACGGAACGTTATATATATAGAGATTATTACCATTGGCATTGTACTTACAAAGAAATACTACTATGCTTAGTTAAAGGCGGTAGTCCCGGAACTATCAGCGCTTCCATATCCTTCAGTGCTTTATCTTGGTTTTTTTTAAAGTATAAAAAGTGAAATTAAAATATTTTGTATCATTATTGTGAAAAATGGAATCAATTAGAGATAAAAACGAAGGTTGTTCGAAAAATATATGAAAGAACATTATTTTTATTTTGAACATAGTTTCCTAAACATATTTTTCAAAACCCAAATCACTTTTATATCAACCCAAGAAGGCATCATAACTCATTTCAAAATCTTAGACGAAATGAGAATGACCTTTCAAAATAAGCATTTAGGTTATTCATCCAGCACGCCGACGCCGCTAGGTTTTCAGTTGTTTTGTTTTTTACAACTTATTATTGTTTTACTTAGATAAGAAAAAAATCTTGCAAAGTCTGATTTATATGAGGGGTGAGTTCATTTCTGAATTTCTGCCATTCTCAGTGTGTATGCACGCGTTATCCTGATGAAAATAAGACTTTTCTTCTCAATAAAGCTGTTCGTTTATTTTTTATTCCTAAAACACCCCAACCAGTTTCAATAATTAACAGAATTTATTGTTTCACTCTACTCTTTTGAGGTAATCCACTAGGAATTTACCATTTACATCGCAAAAAATCCATGGCTTCAGCGGCCGATAAAACCACTTTACCTTCTTTAGGGTGGCTTTTCCTACACATTTCCGACGTTTTGACCGTTAAATTGTCTTTGATGTATAACGGCGAACCGATGTTTTATCAATTGCTATAAACCTTTTTATAAATTTCAGTGTCAATATCATTACGTTTTTTTTCAACTGAAAGCAGCCGCGGCTTCCGCCGCGAAGACCATAGAAATACCAAGTTCAGCGGTACGCTCAAGCTCTATCCTCAATCTTTCTTTGTTTTCTTCAGTGGTGGAAGTCAAATGCCGGCCAGTTCGGGACTCATCTTGAATGGTCTCACGACCACATTTGATCACTGTCACCCAGCTTTTAATAGTCGGAGCGGCCTTATCCAATTTTTGGAGTGAAAACCTTAAAGTTCAAATTAAATTTTAACTTACGTTATCACGATGAAGGAGCAATGAATTACTATTTATAAATGAAACTACGTTTTGCTTAATAATGTGGCTACATTATGAGGCCACAAAATATACCAATAACTAACAGTGCCAGGCTAAAAACTTTTTAAATGACCCTCAAAAATTGCCTTCAAACGTTTAATAATTTAAGTACAATAAGATATATAATAACATAAAAAAAAAGAATATACAAGACAGTCCTTCTTAATTTTAAACTTTATAGAATCTCTATGAGCACCAAGCACACTGATAAATTATAACAAAGCAACTGCAATTATAAGCTTTCAATAGCCTCGTCACATCGTTATCCCCATTTGTTCCACAAAAAAGGATACTCAGCAGAATGCATGTGTCACTTTTCATAAATATCAGAGCAGCTACACAAGAAAAACAATTTGTGGTGTGAAGATGTCACGCAAACGTGCCACATGGAAGTCTAACAGAATTTTATTCGCGCATAAAAAACGAGCTCATCATGCAAACGCCAGAGTCGGGACGTGGCTGTTTCGCGGTAAAACAATTTATCTACATCGACGGAATTACGAGCGGTGCGACTTGAATAAAATATGTCGTTGACTGTCAGCCCAAGACGGGGTGCTAGACGAAGCGCCCCTACACTCGCCCGAGCTAGGGTTGCGTTTTTGGTGGATGATAAACGGATGAGCTGCGTAGTGTCGGCTTAGAATAGCACTACCCCTTTTCTTCCGGTGGGTGTACGTAAAAGGCGACTAACGGTATTGGGGCTTTTAGGGGATTTTTGGGCGATGCGGTTGGAGACCCATCACCAAAAACCTTTATTTCACCATCTTTTCCCCATGCAACTTCCAAAAGGGGCTGAGGAATTTCTAATTCCTTAGCTCTGGCTACCGCTTCAAGGGATTTATAGCCGTGAGTATATGTATGTATGTAATAAACTGATACTGTAATGAAATGATGATCGTGGGTTTACTGTAAAAGTTATATTTTAGTCGACTTGGAACAGCATAGTTATGTCGTGATACAGGCGAGTCATATATAACACCAGTAAATCAGTAATGTTCAACATTAGCATGTGAGCT